>JACJUY010001392.1:112853-139893 GCA_014220935.1 Platorchestia sp. MABIK | reverse complement strand
ATCACAAGGAAGGTTTCGGTACAGAGCTGGAATATCACAAGGAAGGTTTCGGTACAGAGCTGGAATATCACAAGGAAGGTTTCGGTACAGAGCTGGAATGTAATGAGGCGAACTGTGGCGCGAAGCTAGAATGCACGCGTGCAAAACTAAAGAACATTTAGGGTAAACGTGGTTATTAGGCCATGCTATCTATATCGAAGCTTTCGACGCTTTAGTGAAGGACAATGACGGAGCAATGAAACCTCAGAAAAAGCTGTATTTTTATCGCTGCAATGCGGGAAAAAGGACGGTTGATAAATGTTGAATGTAGTGTCCAAGTTACATTGCGAGCTGTGTCTCGAGGGGTCGTTATGAGGTCGTCTGGTGTAATTGTTCCAGGTTTGCGCTCAGTTTTCATTATGCTTGATTCTGCGCGTCAGGATGTGAAATGTGGTTACCCTATGAAACTGCCTCTCGGAGGGTATAGGATAGGCAGTCAGTTAGGTTTGTCTATCCTTTCATATGTCGTGGGGACTTGTGCCTCCAAGGGAGATGCTGTTAGGTTACGTCAGCTACTGATATGATTCGGGACCTCTGTTTTTGATCTCTACTTTGCGTCTTTCAGTTTCAAGTAACTGCATAAATTCCCTGTTGACTGAGTCAATGCCAAATTATTCCCATCTCGTCTCGCTGTTAAGGCCGTCTTTTTTTGTGGATATTGGAATCTTACACTACTATTAAAATTCTATAACTTTTTTGTACGGGCTCTCTTTAGGTCAAAAAACAATGAATTGTAAGGTAACGCTGAATGACGTCATCACTGTTCAGTGTAATTATTGTCACTCTTCTGCATCAACCTATCGTGGTTTTAGCAGCACTGATAATGGGACTCGGTAATGGGTTCGTTTTTTTACAAGTATCCCGTTATTTGCCTATTTGAATTTCTCACGAAGCCACGCAAATACTTCCAAGATGACCCCTGGTTTATGTTCGCCGCTGCTCATTTTGTCGCCTGATTTGGAAACTACATACTTCATTACTCAAATTTGACCATTGTACTAGACTTGAGAAACAATCTACTTCTGTGCCGCTTGTGGTAAATTACTTGTTTAAAATTCCGAGGTGCACACCAGCTGACGCTGTGCTTGTAGTTCGAGACAGTGGAAGAGCCTCCTCGCTTCCCCGACTCGTAGAGCAGCATCGGCCGCATCTGTGCCACTTCCCTGTCTCGGATACAGGCCAGGCACTAGGAGAGATGCAGGCCGCCCTGAATTAGGGTCAAATGCCGACCGCTCATATCCTGTATACTTGGCTAGCTAAAAAGCAGCGAATTACGCTCACTGGATGCTCGGGATCGTTGCCTTATGCTCCTGCTTGTACGTCGTTGTCGCTTGATGCGATAGTGTCCAGAATCCGTGATGTAATAGTGGACTGATGTTACAGTGTTCAGTATTAAAATACCAAGGAAAGATCGTCTCGGGTAAGAGGTTTGTTCGGTTATGGATTCCAACGTTAGTGATTATTGTAATGACGCTAAAAGATCCTCGTTTTGTGGTTGCCCCTCAGGGGGATACAAATATTGTATCTATGGGAATTAGCGCTCCCAGGGGGACTATGTGAGGGCCCGAGCTAAGGATTAGGTAGGCTTCCTTTTTGTTGAAATAACATAGGTTTTTGTTCTGTTACGGACCATCTTTTTTCGGTTCACTGCTGTCCTGTTTTTTCAACACCTACTACTTTCTTCTTAAACTTTGATCTTGTTTCATAAATTTCTTTCTCATCTTACTGTTTCTATGCCCTTTCTGCGTAGATTCCACGTTCCCTAAACTCCATACTAAATGGTGCCTTCCTCCTTCCTCTCTTTGGATCGCCTTTGTAGCGGATAGGGAGGCTTAAACTAACTAATGATCTAATGATCGTTTTGGGGTTGTAAATTTCTGACGAGTTAGTTAACGCTCGATTTATGGCGTTTTTAATTTTTTTTTATTTGAAGGGAAATTGTTTAGCGCATGCTGATTATAGATCTTTAGCTTAATTATTGCTCGTAGTTCTTCGACTTTTACCTCTTGGTGAGATACAACTGTTGGTTTTATGGAAATTAGCGCTCTTAAGGAAAAGATTTTAGGTAAGCAAAAAGTTAGGTCGGCCTTCTTATTGTAAAAATAGAACACATTTTTTTTTCGTTAGGTGCGATCTTTTTCGATTCGTTTCTGTTCATTTTTCAGCATCCTTTTTTCAATTTAAACTTGTTTCACATGCTTCTTTCGATTACGTATGCTGTTTCTATGCGCAGGATGTGGAGACCTGCGTTGTGCAGTGATTATCGTTTCACCAATTTCAAATTAAATGGGGCCTTCCTCTATCAGGAATACCTTTGTTGTGGTTATGGAGGCTCAAACTAACCTGTAATCTTTAATCTAACTTTCGACTTAAATTTCCTCAAACTTAGAACGGTCTCTATTTATATTTCTGCAGTGTTCTTGAAACGAGTTTATACTCGACGTTTTAGTTATAAATTTATTTATTTATTCTAC
Organism: Platorchestia sp. MABIK; assembly: GCA_014220935.1. Classification (NCBI taxonomy): domain Eukaryota; kingdom Metazoa; phylum Arthropoda; class Malacostraca; order Amphipoda; family Talitridae; genus Platorchestia; species Platorchestia sp. MABIK. The sequence continues at coordinate 137,380 of JACJUY010001392.1, read as the reverse complement.
AATACGGCACAAAAACTGATTGAAGTGAAGAGTTGTAGCTCAAGCACTGGTAAAAATCGTTCCCTTACATGGATATACTGTATAACATGACGGCAGTTTTTGGGTCCCACTGTATGCAACTTATCTGAAGTTCTTCACCATTACGGATTGTGCCTTTTACATTAAGTTCAGTACGGATCACAAATACGGCTTCTATAAAGGGGGTCGCAGTACAGCATTGCTGGAAAGCGGATTGCGTATCAAAGATACGGTTTCTATGAAGTGGTCTGCAGTACAGCCTTGACGAAAAGCGGATTGCGTATCACAGACACGGTTTCTATGAAGTGATCTGAAGTACAGCATTTTCGACAAGCGGATGTGTCACGCTTATGTTATGTCAGGATTTACAAGGGAAGTGCAGTTCAGCCAGTGATGGTGTGAACTGATAGACGTGTGAGGGATGTCGCTATCTTTGAAGTTCAGCTAAGTGAGCGTGCACTACAGCAAGCTGTTTGCAGCTCATCTGCGCGGGATTCAGTGCGTGAAGCTACGACTGATGAACTCCACAAAAATTCTTACAGCAAATTTAGAAATCAAGCCGTTGCATGTATCCCAAGTTTACCTTTGTAACCGGAACTTGTCTTTTCTTAGCGAGAAAAAATTAATGCATCTCTACAATTAACATTATAATAGGAGGCTTTAGACTCGGCCTTTAAATTGAATTTGTTTATGCTTTGATAGTTAAAACGTCGCTGTTATTTGCGACGTTGGAACCGATAATTGATTCCGTCTAAAACCACTAAAATATGATGCCTTGATTCTGAACCGTCCTTGTTGAAGCATGACGATACCCGTTGTTTATCATTACGGAATTGAATCCGATGGACGTTGACTCGTTTCTAATACCTGCGCCTGATGGCGAGTTTTAGCTATGTCGCAACCGACACTTGATTCCGCATAGAATAGCTACAATATGTAAAAATGATCCTGTACTGCCTTTGTTGAAGTAATAACGACACTCGTTTATCATCACGGAATTGAATATGATGGGGTGTTGAAGTAATAACGACACTCGTTTATCATCACGGAATTGAATACGATGGGGTGTTGAAGTAATAACGACACTCGTTTATCATCACGGAATTGAATACGATGGACGTTGACTCATTTCTAATACCTGCGCCTGATAGCGAGTTTTAGCCACGTCGGAACTGACACCTTATTCTGTCTAGAATGTCTACAATATGGAACCTTGATCCAGAATCACTGTTGTTGAAGCATAACGCTGGTTCTTTAACCGCTCGGAACTCAATACGATGGACGTTGACTCATTTCTATCCAATGCCTGCACCTGAGACTCCTCTGCTCCTGCACAGAGTTGAGTCACCTGTAAGTCGGTGCCGCTGAGATGTACCGCTACTTACCTGCGTAACCGCACCTTCCTTCCAGTCATGCGTGTCTGTGATCCCTCCACCTCCCCGTCTCACACACACCCTTCGTTGAGCTCGTGTTCTGGTTAGTGTCATGCGGACTGTCGTGCTGAACGTGGCCGCTGTTGTTACGACCTCCCGTGATTTTCAGAGTCGAGGTCCTGCTATTCTTTCGTTCCTATTGTGATTCTGTGTTCCATTTCACGAAGGGTAGATGATCGTGTGCTGTGTACGGTTGTGGGGGTGTTCTCTCGTTGGTGGAAATCGTGCTCATTTCTATGAACTCACGCGCGCGCGCTCTGTGGTAATTACGAAACTTTCCATTGATTGAAAGTGAACCTGAACAGCGTTCGCTGCTGAGATCGTGTGTTATGTTTTTCTCGATGCTGCATACTTGAGAAACTTCTTACGTACGCAAGTTTCGGTGAGGTACAATCATTCGAGTTTAATCGTGGAGATCCAACGCCTGAAGCAGCGATTTTCGAACGTTTTTATCTGTCCACGTCATTCAAGTTGGCAGCGTTGTTGGCTCGTGTGGCGCAATGTAGTGACGGAGTGCTGATCGTGCTTCACGTGGTGCGCTGAGGCAATGACGGTGTGCTAATCGTGCTTCACGTTGTGCGCAGTGTAGGTGATGGTTTGCTAATCGTGCAGTGTAGTGACGGTGTGCTAATTGTACTCTACGTGTTGTGCAGTGTAGTGATGGTGTGCTAATTGTGCTTCACGTGTTGTGCAGTGTAGTGACAGTGGGCTAATTGTGCTTCACGTGTTGTGCAACATTCTTTTCGATTGTGCAACATTCAGCACGCGCTCTAACTTGACGATGTTGTCTGGCTTCTTGTATACGGTCTTCTATTCTAAGCCTGGTAAAACCTCGTGCTGTCCTACCATAAATGGTCATAATCTGGGGTAATGTTTATATATAAATGCAAATATGCGTGTAATTATATTCAAGGTGTCCTCTCAGGGAGATACAACTATTGTATCTATGAGAATTAGCACTCCTAGGAGGAATTTGTGTAGTTCTGAGTTGAAGATGAGTTAAGGTTTCCTTTTGTTGAAATAGAATAGTTTTCTTGTTGTGTTTGGTCCGTCTTTTTTCGGTTTGCTGCTGTCCTATTTTTCAGCACCTTTGACTTTCTTCAACTTTATCTTTTTTCTTAACCTTCTTTCTCAATTCACTGTTTCTATGCGCTCAGAATTTTTTGCGGGAACACACCTTGTGCATAGATTCTGCGTTCTCTTAACTCCATACTAAATGATGCTTTCATCCTTCCACTCTTTGAACATCTTTGTTGTGGTAAGGGAGACTAAAAGCAATAATCAATAGGATGGGTTGGTAGCTCTTCTCTAGGTATGTATGTTAAAATAAAGTGTCCTTCTTGTACATTGAGATGTCTGCTCCAGATTCAAGAGAACTGATTGCGACTGTTAGGGTGGTGTTAATTTTGAAGTTCGGTAGACGATATGTCATGTCGACGAACTCCTGCTCGAGCTCAAAACTTCTGCTTATGTTATAAAAAGTTAATTATAATCCTCTGCTTTGATTATAATTATTCATCCGAATCCTTCAATATAATGATTATGCTGAGGTCCACGCCGTGGGAGAGAGACGGGGTGTGAGGTGAAACAATAGCGCAAAGGGGCTTTAACTCCGATCCTTCCGTGTAATGGTACAAAACCCGAATACTTCGTAATAATAATACTTAGCCCGAATCTTTCAGAAAAAATTTAACCCTAACTTTTCAAAATAATAATACTTGACCCAAATCTTTCAAAATAATACGTAGGCCGAATAGTTCGTAATAATAATACTCGACCCGTGTCGTTACTTAAGTGAGAACTAGGGCCACGTAATTCACTTGAATGACAATAACAATTCCGAGTTCGTCAATATACAGCCCCCAGATGATTGACTGTTAGGTTACCTCAGCTATAGATAGGCCTTGGGGACTCGTTTCTTTCGAGTTATTTTTCTTTTCCCAGTTTTTATGTCTTCTTTGCTCTCTTGTTTTTCCTTCCTCTTCCTTCTTCTCCTCAGAGGGATAAAATTTTCGGTTCACTGCTGTCTTGTTTTCCAACACGTATTGATTTCTTCCTCAGCTTCAATCTTGTTCCATATACTTGCCTCTTTACTTGCTGTTTCTATGCGCAGGAGATTTTGAATCTATGCACACCTCGTGTATAGATTCCACGTTCTCCTATCTCGTATTATATTCTGCTTCAATCCTGATTCTGTGAAACATTTTTGTTGTTGTTAGGTAGGCTTAAATTAACAACTCAAAAATTAATAATTATTGAAAATAATAATATCTCGTGCTACACTTTAGGTGGTTAGGAATACAAATGCTAAATTATAGCCTAACCTGAGGATGAACTAGAGGCATTTACAGACTACTAAACGTTACGTTCATGAGTGTATCTCGTTCTTTGATGCTGCGTTCCCTGTTGCGGTCTCATCAGGCCTGAGTCCATCCGTGCTGCTGTGTTGAGGCCCGTTCTGTGCGTTGTGTGACTGAACGTATTTAGTAGGACATTGCTGGACAGTTCCATCATATTTGCTAGTTAACGGTATGTTATATGTGCCAGTATACACCGTCATTTCTGTCTGTCAACTCCGTTGCATCAGGCAGTCGACTTCGTTAAATCTGACAGTTAACTACATCACATCTACTTCTCTTGAGTAAAAAACATCTAGGTGATCGTGAAGTTCAAGCCGGCTTTAGTTTAAAACGGAGATCTGTTACATGCACCTAAACATATTCTTTAGAATTGGCCACAGTTGTTAAGCCACGTACTTTGTTGATCGTAAATGTAGAGCCCTAACCTTCTTTTTGGTACCACCACGTTAAGCTGAACTGGTTTCAACGTAGCGAGAATGACCCCGCTTGACTGAACATCGTTTCACCAGAGTTCAAACCACTGAATTCAGTTGAACACCATTTCAATAACGATAGAACCCCTGTGAGAATCTATCATTCTTACAAAGAACCATTCCGGTAATTTCATTTCAACAAAGATCCATTGCAGTAATATCATTTCAACAAAGAACCCCTGCGCGAAATTGAACATTTAAAGAAAGATAAAACCACTCCACTAGACTGACTATCATTTCAGCAGAAAAAACTCGGCGCAAAGTTAACATTCAGCGAATCAACTGAACACAATTCGACAAAACGGCAAGAGAGCAGTTCAGGGAGAAAGCAAGGCGTGTCTCCCACTCGACGCTCGCCCGCCCTGCGTTATTGCCGCGCTGCGCTGCCACCAGTCCTTAATAGCGACTGGAAATTACAGGCTTGCGTCTTCTGCGCGTCGGGAGTAAAATATTCTGAATCTTGTCCGAGGAAAAAGCGCCGAGTTTCTTGCCTTAATTGCTCGCGGACACTTGGTTGATGCTTTTCAAGCCTGGAACTGCCGAGATCATAGCATTTTTTCATGTCACTTTATTCGTACTGGCATTCGCAAACATTTCCTAGGCTGGTCTATGTCACTCTCAGGAGGTTCATGTCAGGTCCCGTGCTGAGAGTTAGGTAGGCCTTCTTTTGGTTGAAATAAAATGTCGCTGTTATGTTAAGGACCATCTTTTTTTAGTTCACAGCTGTCCTTTTTTTCAGCACGTACTACTTTCTACTTCGACTTTGATTTTGTTTCATAATCTTTCTCAACTTGCTGTTTCTATGCCCTTTCTGCATAGATTCCGACTTCACTTAACTCCATACTAAATGGTGCCTTCCTTTCTTTGGGTCGCCTTTGTGGCGGATAGGGAGGCTTAAACTAACTAATAATTTAAATAATCTAATCCGCGTTTCCTCAAGTCCATACTAAATGCGCCTTCCTCCTTCCTCTCTTTGGTCCGTCTTTGTTGCAGTTAGGTAGGCTTAAACTAACGTATACTCGTAATCTAATCTCTGGTCTATGTCAACGTCGACCATACTAAACACTGGATTGTTTCATCAGCGTTGTTGGTTGTACTTATGAAAGCGATGTGAATCGTTTGGTTTCTCTTTATTTTTTCAAATTTGGCGCCTTTCATTTTGAATGTTATACGTTCTTTCTAAATCAACAATGAAGCCTATTGTCAATATGTTCGTGTTGTGCGTCTTTCAGGACATAACTCTTGTGTCTGGGAATTAGCGCTCCCAGAAGGGAGATACGAGGCCCCGAGCTGAATGATTAGGTAGTCCTTCCTTATAATGGAGTGAAATGGTTATTTTTGTTTTGATCCAGACCGTTTTTTTTACATAACTGCTATCATTTGTTCCTGTACCTTTTACTTCCTCTAACTTTAATCTTGTTTCTCGGCGCAAGGATTCCTGTGTGTCAACTCGCGCATAGATTCACCGTTTTCTTTTTCCAAACTTCATGGTACCTTTCTATTTGCTCTCTTGAGAATTCATTTTATGTGCTAGTGAGGTATAAAATACGTCATAATCTAATGTTCTCGTGTATTGGGTTGATAGGAGATCGGTCTACGAATACTTACCGTTTTCCACGGTGCATTAGTGGAGATGGACAGCGTCACTTTGAGAGATGATCAAATTCTGAACTTCATTTGAAGGCATGGAATGTATTGTTGATTGTGGTTATCAAAGTGCATTGGGAAAGTCACCTGCTCTAGGGATAATCGTAGCTACTTGTAGTAGTTAATCAGTTACTAGATGGTAAATAGTGGCAGAATGTCAATCAGAATCACTAGTTAGTAATCATGTCACTGGTTAGTAATCACGTCACTGGTTAGTAATCGCGTCACTGGTTAGTAATCGCGTCACTGGTTAGTAATCGCGTCACTGGTTAGTAATCGCGTCACTGGTTAGTAATCGCGTCACTGGTTAGTAATCGCGTCACTGGTTAGTAATAATGTCATTAGCCGGATTACTTACCGATAATCGTAGATGCTGGAAGAGAAATCAGCAGCGCTTGCTGCGAAAGTTGAGTGCTCAGCTCTGTTTAAAGGTGACATATTTTTCCCATTCTAACCTCTTATTTGTTATCGTTGGGGAAGACCGACTTTCTTTACTATGTGTAAGGATGTGTTTTCAGGCAAGTTTAGAGTTTCATTCACACGTTAAACTTCGATTGATTTGTCAAAGCTTAGCAGCTGTATGAAATTGGAAGAAAAGTAATTTGTTTCTTTTGCGTCTGCAGTGAATTTGGAAAAATGTAACCATTCCATCAAATACAGATAGAAAGTCTTCAATTTTTTCTAATTCGCTTCAGGTCGGTACTTCCGGCACTAACAAACGAGAGTGTCCACTTGTACTCTGTTATTAATTACTAACTTCAACGTAGTGAAATTCACGACTGATCTGTTTTGTACGTCTCCAGATATTGTTGTGGGATGGTGGTGGGTGTCGGCGCCGCAGATTTGGGTGGAATGCGGCCAAAGACTCAGTTGTTGGGTGTAATGGGCATAATTGTGAATATTTCTGGCTTTTGTGATCGCTCTGTGACTTCCCTAATCTGCAAGTTTGCCGTGGTTCCTCAACAAATTTGGCATGGATGAATTAGACCTTGCGAACAACAATGTTGACCATGCGCGGGATGAAGATTGTGAAAAATTGAAATACTCTGTCCCTGATGCTTGTTCGAAGTATGTCGAGGAAAACCTGGTAGCGATGGAGGAATCTTCTGGAACGTCGAACCTGGAACTGGAAACTAGTGTTATGTCCACCACTTCAGACAATGCCGACTCCTTAACTGATCATTTTCAAGATGCTGTAGAAGTTTCTAACAATCACCGCGGAGTAGGGGACACCGGGAACGACTGCTACACTGATGCATCTGAGTACCCGAGTTTGTCGTATATTATCGCAGAAGCCAATTCTCGCCTCACGAACCTGCCGGACGACTCCGAGCCTTTGTCGTTATGGAGCGCCACTATTCAAGATTCGGAGGAGTTTTTAGACGATTCGCCGTCGGACTTCAACCAATACGTTGTGTCCGTATTGGAATATGAAGACCCTTCTGCGAACTACCAATTTGTGAATGATCCTCAACGTTTCAGCCAATTGGACAACTCTGAGGCTTTGCTAGAGCAGCTACGAGGAATGGGCGTTTCCGTAAACCGTGATTACCTCACCTTAGACATCGATTTCAGCGTCTCAGGCCCTAACAGTTTACAGGATGATGGAAGCATTGGTAGCTGCAGCGTCGATGACAACGGTGACTGTCTTGAACCTGAAGGACTGTGTACCGGATCCGAACCCGGACATTGTGTGACACAGCGACTGCGGACGGGATCTGAACCTATAAACAAGGACTCGTTACTGCAGTTTGAATCTGATATAAATGGCGCGCATTCTCTGGACAATAGCAATGCTCCCGGAGATACCGGAGCGTTAGCCACTGCTGGAAGGTTTCTCAGAAGGTTATCTGCTGCTAATGAATCTCGCTCCAAAAACTCAAATTCAGTTGATAAGGAAGAATCTCTTTCTCCACTGCTAAACATTCCCAGCCACGACGAAGAAGTAGTAGAAGCACACTTCACTCCAGACGGAAACATTAAAGTTATTTACGACAACCTATCCAAAGACTACAGATCCCGTGTATCCTCTCACGATGACCACGTTAAATACCTCCAGCTTATGGACCTCGATGATCAGAATCCAATCTCTGGATGTAGCGGCGCAATTTCTGCGCCGTCGGCCGAATCTCAGGGCCCTCCTGCCATTGGCTTTCGGTCCCGGTTGGTCGCTGGCCTTGACGGGAAGCTGAGGCGCCGATTGGTCCTCATTCGAAGGCCTCAACCTCCAAATTCTTCCGTGTTGAGAGAAGACTTCAAGAAGCTGGCGCTGCGGGTGCCTCTCACTCTCAAAGAGCTGCCTGATCGCTGCAAACACAAGATACAAAGGCTCTTTGGTGTGTAAACGTGCACAACGCTATTCATGACCGTGTTTGCAGAAATATTCGACTGGATTCATAACAGCTCTAGCGTATCTCAAACTGACATAAATTTTCTTTAGTTGTGGGACAATATGCTATATTACAATTTGTTGGGGTTTCTAAATGTAAAGTATGTTTCGTCTTCGTTGGTGTGTTACAGCGTTTGTATGCTTCAGGTTGAGAATTTGACCGAGTTTTGATGGCCACGCCTCCTATTCGCGTGGCTTGATTTCTTGTTATTGCGCGTGCAAATTTCACTATTTATTTAAAAATTATCTGGTATTACCAAACGTGTTGCTCATGTCGTAGTCCCCTCAGGGGGGATACAACTATTGTATTTATGGGAATTAGCGCTCCCATGGGGAAAGTGTGAGGGCCCGAACTGAGAGTTAGGTAGGCCTTCTTTTTGTTGAAATAAAATGTTGTTTGTTATGTTAAGGATCTCCTTTTTTCGGTTCACTACTGTCCTGTTTTTCAGCACCTCTGACTTTCTTCATATCTTTTATCTTATTTCATGAACTTTTATCTCAACTTACTGTTTCTATGTCCCTTCTGCATAGATTCCTCATTCTCTTATCTCCATACTAAATGGTGTTTTCCTCCTTCTCTTCGATACGCTCTTTTTTTGTGGTGGTTAGGTAGGCTTAACCTAACTTATAATCTAATAATCTAATCTTCTTTATCCCAAATTAGCATGAACGCCTGCGTCCATTACTTTAAATTTCAGCTCTCGAGGTAGAAGTGGATGTCTGTTGTGTGATCATCCTCTCCTTAGTCGACTTCTTCGCCCCATGCTTGGAATGGACTCTTCAAAACATGGAGTGAACAACTACTAACTCCTCCTCATTAGAGCCTCGGAAGTGGGAGTGGATGTCTGTTGTGAAAATCCTCTCCTTAGTCGACTTCACCCCATGTTTTGAATGGAGTGTGCACTAACTACCTTTCATTTCAGCCCTGGAGGTCGGAGTGGACGGCTGTAGTGATAAAGTTGACTCCTACACCCCATACATAGAATAGTCTCTTCAAAACATAGGTTGAACTACCACTAACTACCTTTCATTGCAGCCCCGGAGGTGGGAGTGGACGTGAGCACGCCGGACTCCGGGGTGCACGAGAACATGGCGGGCCTCAGCCCTGAGGAGCAGGAGCGCCAGACCAAAGAATGGGAGGCCGAACTGGCCAAGGTCCGTGTGCACTGACCTAATACTGCTCCTGTGGTGTTCTTCTGAGGCTGTGGTGTGGTAGCTAATTAGTTCTAGACGCGCGATTCTTTAATGGAATGAGTAGTAATTTTATACCCCCAAAGGGAGATGATTTTGCCAGTAAGGGGAAATGGAACTGTTAGTTTCCATCAAGAGAAAATGAAGCTGCTAGTCCACTAAAGCGAAATTAAATTGTGAAATTTTTTTGATCTTAATACCCTGTCTACTTCATCAGCGTTTCCCTAATTTAAGACAAATTCCAATGTGATATTTCATTCCTGGCAATATTTCCTCTTAGTCAATGTCTGGCGAATTAGAAACGTAAGATGAGAAAAATTATTGTAAAATTGAACGCTATTTATTGTAAGTATTTCAGAATTTATTGTTAAAATAACATCTTAAGTACTGAAATACGAGACAACAGTTCGACACAAAATGTGGTTGAAGCACTCGCCTATTGGGTAAAACTTGCGTTTAAAGTTCCGCATATTTTCCCATTAGGAAAAAGAAGTCATCCCAAACCAGCCCACTCAATCCATATGTAGAAAACAGGATGCGGCATGACAAGGAGTAACCGTCATTACGTCCTGGCATTACTTACTAAGTACAAAACCCAACGTGTGATTTGACTTTCATCAACTTTACGGGTACAAACCGTTCATATTCCAATCTTTGAACGTGTGATGACATTTATATATTGGATTTGTACAAGCCGTTCATATTTCAATCTTTGAACGTGTGATGACATTTATATGTTGGATTTGTACAAGCCGTTCATATTCCAATCTTTGAACGTGTGATGACATTTATATATTGGATTTGTACAAGCCGTTCATATTCCTATCTTTGAAGGTGTGATGACATTTATCTATTGGATTTGTACAAGCCGTTCATATTCCTATCTTTGAAGGTGTGATGACATTTATCTATTGGATTTGTACAAGCCGTTCATATTCCAATCTTTGATCGTGTGATGACATTTATCTATTGGATTTGTACAAGCCGTTCATATTCCAATCTTTGAACGTGTGATGACATTTATCTATTGGATTTGTACAAGCCGTTCATATTCCAATCTTTGAACGTGTGATGACATTTATCTATTGGATTTGTACAAACCATTCATATTCCAATCTTGGATCCACTACTAAACGCTTTCCGTGTGCAGACAGAGGAGGAGATCGCGACGCTGCGCACGGTGCTGGCGTCGAAGGTGAACCATGCCCACGAGCTGAAGCGCCGTCTGGGTATCACCGTGTGGAAGGAACTCAGTGACGACATCAACCAGTCCCTCAAGACCGTGCGCGAGAGCCAACCGTGAGTGCTATGATGTAATTTTTATAACCGTCCGTGTTGAAAATCGCCGCCGTCAAGCTGCCGTTCATCAGCGTAGGATTCTCGTGGCTGGTAACAAAAACGCTGCGCCAAGCTGTCCTCCTAGCACGTTCACTGCTGATTTACCTCGAGGTAAATTGCTCATTTACGTATTGGTGTGAATGAACAGCATTTAAATTATTTCAACATCTTTTTTAGAAGAGATTTTAGCGTACTGGATAAAATCTCATCGTGCTATTGTGTTCTCACATTTATGAAAGATAAATTTTTTCGACCAGTAGTCGTTTTTTAAACTCTGCTTACAACCTTACTTAACATGAGACCGCTGGACGCACATGTGCGACCAGCGGCAGCGAACGTGGTAATCTCTGCCCCCAGCGCAAATGTTCTGTGCGAAGTGCTATAGTTTTACCAAGCCACTCGCCAGCCTCGGCCGCTATCTAAAATGCTGCAGCGACTTCCCCTCACGCGAACGTTGTTGCGTTGATCTGCTCAGATACCGGCGGCGATTTTTAATTAGGATTTGGATGTAGGTTATAAGAGTCAATTTACGAGTTATGATCTTACGTGAAACACAACCTGTGCGGATTAATATAAATCCCAGTTATTCATGACTTGGTCAATCAAGCACTGCATTAGTTGAAGAGCTTGGGCTAATTTTTATCCGTACGAGTTGAGGTTTGCGTGTCATGACTTTTAGCTTAGGGATCGATTGCAGTTATGAAATATTTAGATGTGCAAGGTTTAGTTGAGCTAGCTGTGGACATCGTTCCTTTGTCCGAAAGAGTAGTTAGGTATTAATAATGACCATAGTTGCCAAATCTAGATGTTCGATTGGTAAATTTATGACCACGGCTGCAAAATTCTATCGCGAAAATTGGGGACTTTACCGTAATTTGCAAGTAAAATAGTGTTTTTCGACATGTGTTCTGTTATGATTTACCCGAGTATAAACGCTATCACTAAAAAATTAGCACCATTTCTTGTAGCGTGCTTGTGCTATTCAGTAGTGTAAAATATGCGTGAGACAAGCATAGCCTTTGTCGCACACTTGCCATGCACGAACCGTGAGGTGTAATGAGGCTTATTTTTAACGCTCTTTGTTGCGCAGTGCCGTCATTCGTTTCTGTATTGAGTGCTAATTCGTATGAGTGACTCGTACCTGTCGTAAGTAATGCCAGTCACCGTGTGAGCCTTGTCTGTAGTACGACTTCGTACCGTGACTCCAATGAATGTGTATGAAGCATGGTGATAAGAAACTGACTATGAGTTGAATTATAATGAACGGACACGTTTCGATAGCTGCATCGAAACAAGTATTATGAAGTGACGCATGGTGATGGGAAAGTGACTGAAAATTAAATTATAATGAACTGATACGTTTCGATAGCTGCATCGAAAACAATTGTCATCAAAGTTTTCATAGGTGCCAATTTTCAATTTTGTTTGTTTGTAGATACCTCTTTCACTTCACGAGTAACTAAGTTACTGTTAGTACGCGGTGACCTACAGCGTATTATGTTACCGAGCAGCTAGAGCCGGACTCGAGTGTTGCAATATGAGCTTTATTCTGTCATGACCTCTTCCCTGGACCGTGTGTGTACTAGCACTCCTCTCTTCCCTCGTGTAGTTATAATCTCGGTTGCAGGATTCACCATTTTTGTGGCAGAAGTCCTAAACGTGACAATTTTTTAAATAGAGAACATCCAATTGAGATTTCTCTTAAAATGTTATTAAAATGTTAAATTTTGGAATTTTGACGAAAGAAACCAATCTTTGCGCCTCTCACGATAGCTTCGCGTCAAATTATTTCAGCATTAATAAGTGATTTCAATCAAGTCACGCATCCACGTAGCGTTTGGAAGCTCGCAGTATAAATCTCCTTGCCGTGAAAGCAGCGTTATTTAAATTTCGTGGTGTGTGGCCAGCCTACAAAAACAGCATGTGCTTGAAGAGGTATTTCTTTACTCACACAAGACGGGTGAAAAAAGCGCTTTCGTGAAAAATGAGTTACAGAACTTTACTCGTGTCAAGAAATTGATTTCATCGCATGCAGTATCACGTTGAATGTTGACTTTGTGCTCTGTGGTGTACAGTTCAACGTCGCAAAGTTTTGGTGTTGTGAGGAAAACTGGTGGCGCATGTCAAAACTTAACGTCATCGTATCAGTAGAACTGGCAGCGTGAACTGGAAGTCGATTTGCACGTACTTGCGTTTCCAGCTGAACCGCTACTGCAACGTAAATTTAGAATCAGATCCTTGGTTTATAATGGTCAAAGGAAACTTCCCTCGTTTAATAAACAAGTCAGAGAAAAAGTTATACCTTCCCACTGGAACTATTGCTGTCGTTCTTCCGTTTCTGTGAAAGTCGGCTACGCAGCGTATCAAAAAGCAGTGTAAACGGTAGGCGTGTAATTTTATGCCCAGTGCACTATCTGACTGATGCGTATGATTTTGCAACGAGTGCGGTGATTTTCCTAGCTTTTAGAATGATAGATGAACTGCTCTATAAATATATATGGTGAGAATGGTGCAAAAGACTTGTTGTTAACTTCAAGAATATATTTCAGTACATGATGGCAATAGCAATGATGGTATGGATCTAACTGCGTAATTGAATGAGTAAATTGAGTGATTACCGTTGCTGCTAAAAAATCCGAAGTTTTAGATTCCATATGCTGTAGGATTGCATATACCTCCCCACCCGAACCGCACTTTTGTTGCCATACCATTGATTTGAATGGGCCATTTCAGCGTCTCAAAACTCGTCACCTGGGCGCAACTGACTTTGAAAACTGTGCACGAGAACAGAGCGTGAGTCCATCCAAACTGTCATTATTTTGATGCTAACGCTGTGTACAGCTTCATTAAACGTGGGCTTCGAGCTATGTGTTCAAATGTGAGGATTGTGTTTTGTATCGCTTATTTAACGAGTTCTGGTATAACCTAGAATGTGTTCTAGCTTTGCCAATCTAGAAATCTATTTTGATGGTTCATTTTATGAGGCTGTGAAAACCGGTTTAGATGTACTCGAAGTTCAAAGTTCATAGTCAACAATAGCAAAACTTTACTGTGGCTTTGAAATGCTGTTAAGGTCTTGGAGCCATTACTTATTTCTATCTCGAACTTAGAACGACAGTGAAACTGATCGTGGCGTGTTAGAAGTAACGTAGCTAAATTGTTTACCAAACCCTTGGCTTTGCCATTCAAGTATAGATTGCTCATTAAAGAAAGGGTATTTTTATTCTAACCAATTCTGATTTTTAATCTTGTACAAAGGTTTTTCAAATACCTTATAACTAACATCAGGACGCAATGGCGGTTACCCTCGGTCAAGCCGGTACCCATTTCTGACACCTGGGTAGAGTGGGGAATTAAGGCTGAGTTCTCCCTTTTCTGAACGGGGAGAATCAACGGGCGGCACACACACCGCTGTTTCATTAAGAGTGGAAGCGTGTGCTCGAGTAAACAAGACCGTTTTGAATTGGTTTATTCAAGCAGTAGTTGTAATGAATTTGAGTTTTGTTTTTCCAAAAGCGTGTGTTTTGAAAAAGCATTGCGCTGAAAACGGTCGCTTTGGTTTGTTGTGGCAGTCGTGTAGACCTGGTAATGAGAGTAATCTAATTGTATGAAAATGGACTGAAATGTTTGTTGGGTGTGCGTTGTGGATTTCGTAGAGACGAGAAATAAAACGCTTGGAATTATTCATCGAAGGATGGAACATTTGGACAACGAAAAATTTTTGCGTATGCGCATCGGTCATGCTGATTAGCTAGGGAGTAGTTTTTGAAGGATAGAGTGGACTGGTAGACGATAAAACGTTCAGTGTGACAAGAAATAACTTGTCTAAAGCTTAGCACATCCTGCCACTAATGTATTTTATAGTGGTAAAAATTGTTTTAGGATTATCGGCACTCCTACGTACCTGTAAGTTTAGTTTTTCAATGTGACAGTGACAAAGTTTTGTGATTTAGAATTCGGAACAAACCGGGTGCGACTCAGGAGCCATCACGGCAAGGAAAGCGCAAGCGTGAAATTATTAGTTGCTCTGTGTCCCCAAAAGGGTTTCGGACGCACTATGGTGAAATGAAGAGCTTGACCACGATGATAATAGTCCTTCACGGGCGAGGATAAAAGCACACCGTAAACACGTCCAAAAACTACTAGCTACACGTCCAAAACTACTAGTTGACCGGAGTTCGAGTCTCCACGGGAACAATCGCCCGTGAAACCGGAATCAATCACGAATCTGTTTGATTTCTGGTTTATAATAAACTTGTTCTCATGACTTGAGAGCTACAGAAAGTTAATCTCTGAACAGATAACAACAAACATGTGCGGCTGCAATCGATGCCGTCAACTCGAGCGTCGCACCGCATGTCAGCAATGAGATCGCATCCTCTTCACTGAGAGGAGCTATTCAATGTTGAGCATACATACGCACAACCATCAAAACGGCAAAACTTGGGTCTACTGCATGAGCTTCCCGGTAGTTCTAAATTTCTGTAACACTGTCAAAATCCGCAGTCGGTCATGGTTTTGTGAGAAACTCACGTCGATGGAAAAGTACCCTTTGTTTTCCTCGATTAAAGAGTTAGAATTAACCAAGACCGTCGCGACGTTCTCTTTACGGATGTACTTTTCTGAGATCAGCAGCATCTTAGCAGTACAAAAATAGATTTTTCAGCGGAATTCAGTGCAGGCTTACTATGCGAAAATAACTTAACACCGTCGCAAGGCCCATTTTCTGGATTTTATCTAGCCTTACTCGTCGGATCTCAATCCTATGAACAACAGTATGTGGTCAGATTTGAAAGTCAGGGTGCGAGTTAAGCCCCACTAATGTTTGAAGCTCCTGAAGCAATTGCTGAACCGAGAATGAGACCGGACCATCTATTGCAAGAAGACTTGTAGCTCATCGCTGAGATTTCCATCGCAGCTTAGAGAAGGCACTTCGAAACCGGCTGAATGCATTTTTACCTAGTGGGTATATTATTGTTATCCATGTGTGCTTCTGTTGAAATTGAGTCGTGTGGTCAATTTTAAAAAACGTTTGTACGGGTTATTTCATGTCACCCTGTTAAAGCAGTTTAACGAAGATAGAGGTATTGGGAGATCTATGGGGCACACGTACATAAGTCAAAAATCTCTAAATCGGAACTGGACTTACTAGAAATTTAAATAACAAGGTATTTATTTACAAAATTGTACTAGCTAAATTAATTTGGTGTCATTTAGTAGAAGTAGACAAACTAAGCTTATAAATATTGCTGAAAATGAGATTGCCGACCCATAATGTCAATGAGAGAACGTTCGACCTTGACTGCAAGACCAAGCCTTAGCTTAAGAGCAGAGCAATTGTTGAAGGAGACAGAGGCCTTATAATTACGCACGAGTGCACCAAAACATGACCTTGTGCTGGCATTAGCGTCTGGTCAACAAGTGAGCGAAAGCAACACCGACATTCATCTCATTTGCAACCAGTCGAAAATGCTGTAGCGCTGCTGTTTTGCTTTTGGGTGCGGTTTATTCCTGGTGCCTCCGAAGTCTTCGAGGTGATTCTTATAGGTCAACATTCAGCGAGATTACCCCTCAGGGGGATACAACTATTGTATCTATGGAAATTAGCGCTCCTAGGGATAAAATGTGAGATCCTGAGCTGAGAGTTAGGTAGGCCTTCTTTTTGTTGAGTATTTTTTGTTTTTGTTATGTTAAGGACCATCTTTTTTTCGGCTCACTGCTGTCCTGTTTTTCAGTACTTCTGACTTTCTTCTTCAACTTTTATCTTGTTTCATAACCTTCTTTCTTATCTTACTGTTTCTACGCGCACGGTATACTTTGCGGGAACACCCTTTGAGCATAGATTCCGCGTTCCCTTAACTGCACACCCAATGATGCCTTTATCCTTCCTGACTTTGGACATTTTTGTTGTGGTAAAGAGAGGCTAAAACTAATCTATAATCAATCAATCTTTTGGGTAGGTTTATTCCTGGAATCTCCGAGGTGATTCTTATAGATCAACTTTCAGTGAAATTAATGAATTTTGGGATTTGTTTTGGAGGGATGAGAAAGTTTGCATAATGGCTAAGAATATCATGCTGGAGGGGTAACGCTGTGGCGTTGGATTGTGGTGTGTAGCAGTTTAGATTGGAGGGAGTCTTGCTGATGTGCTTTGTGTCTTGATTAAAGAGTGTGGCCAATGTAATGGTTTATGTTACGATTAGGTTGAAGCTTGCATTGCGGTTATAGGAAGTGTGATGGCTTGCATTGCGGTTATAGGAAGTGTGATGGCTTGCATTGCGGTGATAGGAAGTGTGATGGCTTGCATTGCGGTGATAGGAAGTGTGATGGCTTGCATTGCGGTGATAGGAAGTGTGATGGCTTGCATTGCGGTGATAGGAAGTGTGATGGCTTGCATTGCGGTTAAAGGATGTGTGTTACCTGTGTGATAGCTTGCATTACGGTTAAAGGAAGTGTTACCTGTGTGATGCTTGCATTACGGTTAAAAGAAGTGTATTACCTGTGTGAGCTTGTGTTATAGTGAAGAAACAATTTTCACCTGTGTGACAATTTAAAAGGAATGTTTTACTTGTTTACGGAACGGTTTATCATGAGTTTGTTGTCAGTGTTGTAATATAATCGTATGGCTAAATCTGCGTGACATTTTAAGCTCTAACACATGAAACTAAATGGCGCAGTGCTAGGTACGAGTGCATGCATGCCGAAGAAGTGTGTTGTTTGTGTTAAGATTAATATATCAAGTGACAGCCCAAGCACTGATGTATGGATCAGGCCGTTTATAAATCCTTGAAGTTAGAGTACGTCTTTCTATTCTAGGAGCATATCAAGTTCGTGCTCTGTTTGTCTAAATAAGTAGTGCCTCAGGCAAAGGGTTGGGCATTAAAACTGTCAAAATGAGTTAGAGCATATGGACATCATTGATGCATTCGTGGCTATTGAAAGTTTTGTGTGATATTCCAATGCTCTGACAGTGGCGTATGTCACTGGTACATACTGAGAGGATCTTCATAATGCTACTGACCGACAAGTAGTCACGAACTCAATTTAAAAAATAATTAAAACTAATTAAAAGCTTAGTATAAGTCTTGATGTTTATTTTCAAAATTGATTGCTGACATTTATTTATGAAATAATTGAATGTTCAAATTCTGTTTAACCCGCCGCATTTCAAGTGGTAAAACTCCTGGGGTGATATGTGTTGATTAATTCGAGAGCCCTGCTCGCGTTAACGATGAAATTAAATATATTTGTATATAGTAACTGTTGTAATGATGATTGTCATCATTACAGTAAATATGCATCAAAGGTGAAACATAATATGCATACAATGTACATCATCGTGAAAATATACATCATATGTGAAATATAATAAACACACAATGTACATCATCGTAAAAATATACATCTTACGTGAAATATAGTAAACACACAATGTACATCATCGTAAAAATATACATCTTATGTGAAATATAGTAAACACACAATGTACATCATCGTAAAAATATACATCTTATGTGAAATATAATAAACACACAATGTACATCATCGTAAAAATATACATCTTATGTGAAATATAGTAAACACACAATGTACATCATCGTAAAAATATACATCTTATGTGAAATATAATAAATACAATGTACATCATCGTAAAAATATACATCTTATGTGAAATATAATAAACACACAATGTACATCATCGTAAAAATATACATCTTATGTGAAATATAATAAACACACAATGTACATCATCGTAAAAATATACATCTTACGTGAAATAACACATAACTAGTAACTCAGGTGAAGTCAATAATTACTATAGAGTGTTATTTGAAAATTAAATTTCAATTAACCCTTTAACGCCCAAGTGGACTCTACGGTCCTCTTTCGAAAATTGCCTCAATATATTGTATTTCTCGTTAAATTAGTTCTTTGGAGTTCACTGCCAAGTGGCAGTTCCTTCCTCATCCTGATATCAGTGATTACCTGACGCCGGCGCCAGTTTAGTGACGGTGGTTGTGATAACCGTAATATGAGTACAAAAATGCAGACGTTAAAGGGTTAACGTGACCATACCTATAACATGACTATTGATGCGGTCTTTTCAAAAGTTGATGCTGAAATGATAAATCTGTGAACACGATTACCCTTTGTCTGCAAACCAACATGTACTGTGATAATACCCCTCAGGAAGATACAACCATTGTATCTATGGGAATTAGCGCTCCCATGGGGAAAATGTGAGGGCCCGAGCTGAGAGTTAGGTAGGCCTTCTTTTTGTTGAAATAATTTTTTTTTCTGTTATGTTAAGGACCACCTTTTTTCTGTTTACTGCTGTCCTGTTTTTCAGCACCTCTGACTTTCTTCTTCTACTTTTATCTTATTTCATGAACCTCTTTCTCAACTTACCGTTTCTATGCCCGTTCTGCATAAATTCCCCATTCTCGTATCTCCATACGAAATGGTGCCTTCCTCCTTCCTCTCTTCGATACGCTCTTTTTTGTAGCGATTAGGGAGGCTTAAACTAACTTATAATCTAATCTAATACTGTGATAATAAAAACTACATTTTAGAGCTGCTGGTTCGAGATTTAGACAAATTTAAGTAAAAAGAAATTTTGCGCCTGAAGTGCCGTGAAAATTCTAGCAATTGTTTTCAACCTTTATTGCTGTTACGAACGGTTTGGTTTCCTCGCTGTCTAAAGTTCTTTCTGAGCTAACATCGCCAATGCCATTATAATATTCGCGAGTCTCGATTAGTTGACTTAGCGATCTTGTTTGCTCAAGGGAGGCGAGTTCAAGACGCCGATTATTAAAACTTCTTACGATATCTAATCTGCCCTTATGGTACTCCTTGGTCGATCTCTACGGAAATTATACAGAAATTTATTCGGAAAATGAATGAACAAATGATGTCGTTATTTGTCGATTGGTTAAGAATAACATTAATTACATAATGAATTGATTTTATCTTTGGCTTTAATTAGGCAAGACTCTGTAGTAATATTTTTTGTCATTTATGTCTGATAAACCTTGAAACTTCGCGAGTGATGTTGCGCTTGAGCAAAATTTTTAGCATTATTATTATACTGCGTAAGAAACATGAGTTTTTTTCGGCACCTGTGAAATAAAAAAATTTAAATTTGGAAACATGAACAGTTTGTTGCTCTGGTAACCGTGAAATAAAAATTCAAATTTAGTTGTGAAAACACGAACAGCCTCCCAGCAGCTGTGACATAGAAATTCAAATTTAGCCCTGGAAACACGAACAGTTTCCTAGTAGCTATGAAATAAAAATTCTAAAGCACTGAAGACAAACAATACCCCTGGTAGCCGTGAAATAAAAATTCAAATTTAGTTGTGAAAACACGAACAGTTTCCCCAGTAGCTGTGAAATACAAATTCAAACTTGACACCGGAGACAAGCAATTCCCTCGGCAGCCGTGAAATAAATATTCAAATTTAGCACTGGAGACATGAACAGTTGCTCCGGTAGCCGTGAAATAAACACACAAATCTTTTGACCTGGCCTCCACTTGCGGCTTAAGAACGGCCTCACGGGCCGGCAGCTGAAGCCCTGCGTGGGCACCCAGTCGCGCTGGTGGTTTCCTCATACATCTGTGTGTATGCATGTGTAGTTTTATACACGCAGGCGTCGTTTTATACTCTCATTCGAAGTTGTATACACACATGCGTCGTTTTATATGCGCCGGCGTAGTTTTATACACTCACGCATAGTTTTATACACGCGTGCGTAGTTTTATACACCCATGCTTAGTTTTATACACCCATGAAACTCACGCGTACGTCTACGCAAATTCGTACGTTCACATGCAGATACGCATGTACTCGGGTCCGTCGCAAACAAGTCAGTGCATTTCACTTGCACACCTGTATCCGTGACACACATTTGCGCTTGCGTGCATCACATATGTGCCCATAGATTAACACATACACATTATTGTTCTCTGTACACAGATACGTACATGAACTCGCACGTGTATGCAAACAAATGCGTTCATACGCACACATGTGTGTATACAGATAAACGTACACACATTCACCTGTCAGCCCGCAGATGTCGATTTTTCTTCGCATGCTTGTCACATGTCACCGTTCCTTGTACCTACACACATTTGAATAAATATTTATTTTAATATAAAACCTTTAAAGGTCATTGCTTTTAAGGCTTGGATGACCATTGATGTTAGTTGAAGACTGTGTGAAACACTGAGACAGCGACGTGAGCCATATTTGGTCGAGGGAGTTTTCTTAATGCTGCTGACCAACCAGTAGTTACAAACTCAATTTTCATAAATACTCAATCAAAACTAAGTGAAAAACATAATCCAGTAAGTGTTTGCCATTTTCAACATGCCTTACTACAATTGACCTTTAAATTTAAATTGTATGTTAACACGTTAGCTGTGAGGGATTAAACTGAAGTTCAATATTCAATTCAAATTTAGTCAATTGTAGTAATCAACTTTGAAAATAGCAAACACTAACTGGATCGGGCCTTTCTTTAGCTTTCTTTCAGTATTGATAAAAAATGGGTTAGTGACTGCAGGTGGGTCAGCAGCACCATGAAAATCACTTAAGTGACCACCGGTGGGTCACTAAGCAGGAAATGTGTTAAATTTCACTATTACCTGCCGCCGTCGGTGTTAATCGACGAATGTTATCTCAAGGAGCATGAATGTTATCTCCTCAAGGAGCATGAATGTTATCTCCTCAAGGAGCATGAATGTCATCTCCTCAAGGAGCATGAATGTCATCTCCTCAAGGAGCATGAATGTCATCTCCTCAAGGAGCATGAATGTCATCTCCTCAAGGAGCATGAATGTCATCTCCTCAAGGAGCATGAATGTTATCTCCTCAAGGAGCATAGGATAGGCAGTAGGTGTAGGTTGGTTAGATTTGTCTATCCTATGCTATATGGACTACGCCTCCAGAGGGATACTGTTTTGTTACCTCAGTTATCGATAAGCCTTTGGGGCTTCCATCTTTCATGCCCCAAAATGTTTCTTTCAGTTTTCATGCCTTCTTCGCTGTCTCTTCTTTGTCTTTTCTTCCTCTTCCTTTCTAACTTGCTCCTACGTGCGGGAACACACCGTGTGCATAGATTCCTTGTTTTTTGCAGTCCATACGAAGTAGTCTTTTCTCATCGCTCTTTTGAGATCGCCTTTGTTGCGGATGAGAGAGTATTAAGCTAACAATAATTTTGATAACTCGACAGCCATATTTGATGGTCTTTTCTCTTTGCTTTCTTGAGATTGCCCTTGTTTTGACTAGGGAAAGAGAACTAATATGATACGGGAATGAAAGCGTCATTTGTGTTGGCACGCGCTCATCTTGCCTCGGTTCACAAAAAATAACCTTCGTTTTATTGTCAAGTTCTGTTCCTGAAACCCTGGCGTTCGTTGCTGAAGATGGTGGTGGATAGACCAAATAATAAGTGATTCTCGCGTTAGTTTCAACTTCTCATAGACTCACACAAGTTGGCTTGATTAAAGTTGAGCGTTCTCTGCTCGAGTGAGAACTCATGGTCTATATTGGTCGATTTTTGACCTGGGAACTATTTAAAGCCGATTTAGCATAAATTGTGGTGTTGTATCTGAGTGATACTTGATGAAATTTTGTATTGTTATCGCGTCTCACTTGTGCTACATTTTTTTTACCGATAATCTTAGGTGTTGAATGCAGGTAATTGTCGCTAAATTGCGCTGAGTGATAGATTATGCCTCATCCATAGACTTGGAGTATAAAACCGTCTCTTTTGGAGATAGGTTTTGACTTATTCAGTAATCTTAGACCCTGATTACACGTGCATGGTCCTCTTTCTGCCCACAATCCTACCTTTGAGGTATTGGGCATTGACAAAAAATGTTATTTAAGATATTTCTGTTGACGTTCTCGTTTTCTCTGAAGATTTATGACTTTTGAATTTGTGTTTTTTTAAGTGAACTGTTTTTTCATTGCTATTTTCAAGATGTTACCTGGCTTCTACTTCGATGAGTGCTCATTTAGAATGTTGGTTTATTTTCTACTGGTCAGTTGAAGTTATGTTACATTCAATCCGAACAACAATTATGGAAGTATAGACTCATGCTAACTTCCTACGATTTCACTGTCAAACGTGTTATCTCAGTTTTTAGTCTTAAAACATATTTCGAACTACAAGGAGGAGGAAGTGTTTACTTGTTGCCTTGAAGGCGTAGGTTTACCTCGATATTCAACTGATGTCTAGAAAGCATGAGCATATATATTTCGTATGCGTAGTAAGAACGTTTCAATTGAATTACTGTACCGTAAAAGCACGACAAAATTTGGTTCTCAGACTCTGTACAGCATTAGCGGGCTGTGAATGTATTAACTACGCAGCGAAATTTCAGACCAGCTTCTAACCAAAACTTCCTCTATAAATTTATATTCAGCTTTGACTCGCGTGTTTCGGTTTCATTTGACACAGCTGAGAATAGAAATGATGTGACTGCTGCCATCATCTCGGGGCCGTCGCACAAGCTCGCGTGTTCCCTGTGATCTCATTTGATTCTTTCTCAGGGTAATGCAACCATTGTATCTATGCGCTCCTATATAGTAGAGATGCGAGGTCCCGAGCTAAAGGTTAGGTAGGCCTTCCTTTTGTTGAAACCCCTCAGGGGGATATAGCTATTGTATCTATGCGCTCCCAGAGGAAATATGTGAGGTCCCGAGCTAAAGAATTAGTAGGCCTTCCTTTCGTTGAAACCCTTCAGGGGGATACAACTGTTGTATCTATGGGAATTTGCGCTCCCAGGATGAATATGCGAGGTCCCGAGCTAAAGGTTAAGGATGCCTTCCTTTTGCCAAAATAGGTTGTCTAATTGCGGGCCATCTTTTTCCGGTTCTCTGCTGTCGTCTTTCCGCTCCTACTACTTTCTTCTTCAGCTTTTATCATGTTTCATGAACTTCTTTCTCAACTAACCGTTTCTATGCTAACTCCATACTAAAGGGTGCATTCCTCCTTACATTCCCTTCAGAGGGATACAACTATTGGATCTAGAGGAATTAGCGCTTTTAGAGGAAAGATGTGTGAAGGCCCGAGCTGAGAGTTAGGTAGGCTATGTTTTTGTTGAAATAAAATATTTTAGCTATGTTGGGAACCATCTTTTTCCGGTTCACTTCTGTCGTCTTTCAGCACCTACTACTTCCTTCCTCAACTTTGATCTCGTTTCATAATCTTCTTTCTCAACTTACTGTTTCTATGCCCTTTCTGCATAGATTTCGCGTTGCCTTAACTTCATATTAAATGGTGCCGTCCTCCTTCCTCTCTTTGGATCGCCTTTGTGACGGATAGGGGGACTTAAACTAACTAATAATCTAATCTACCAATTTGTATAAATTATGTGTTAAAAGTAAAAGAAAATTATTTAGTAAACCATTAGAATGAGTGAGAATTAGAATGAGCAAGACATACAAATCATTTACCATTCACTCTACCGCGCCAATTTCAAAACAAAATACAGGATGCTACAAGTGTATTTATGTTTCGGGGGATTCAGGCTGCTGTAGTGAAATATCTTATATCTTACAATTATGCAATGTGTTGCTAGGCTAGTTTGAGGAAAAAGCTGCGACAGATCGTTGGAATGTCAGACCGTTATGCCGGTGCGCGTAGGCGTGAGAACGAGCCTAGA
>JACJUY010001392.1:77056-97404 GCA_014220935.1 Platorchestia sp. MABIK | reverse complement strand
ACTAACGAATACATTTCTCATAACAGTTCCCATGATAAAAAATGTTATTGTACTTGCGCACCGGTGAAACTCGTATCACACATACGGTCATTATGGCTCCATTTATGAGCGTTACAGAGAAATGGAAGAAGCGGACTCCAAATGAACCAAGGGTATTTTTAGGGAGTAGCAGGACCCGTGGAAATTTTATGAACAATGTCATCGTTAAGCTAGGTGGACCCGTGAAAAAATTCCGCCAACATTACTCAACCCTTCCTGTCCTGTCCTAACCTATCCTATCCTAACCGAAGCTATCCTGATAAAATATCAAACATATCAATGCATGTAAGGGCCATCTTTCAATGTTACTCTGAGAAATTCGGTATCCATGATACCGCACACTCGGGCATCCTATGTTTCTTAAGAAGCGGACACCAAACAAATACAAAAAAACACACAACGGGTATTATTAGGTTAGATACTTTTACTTTCACGATTTATGACTTTCATTTTCATGATAAAATACGTATTTTTGAAAAGTATCGGTAAAGTATCGGCCGAATTTTGCCGATACCGATACCAGTAAAAATGACCGATACTGCCGATACCGATACCGATACATCGGTGCATCACTATTTGTAGCGTCATGCTGACGTTGTGTGATCTCGCTGATTTGTATTTGAAAAACTGTGATGTCAAATTCTTCCTGTGATGTACATTTTACGTAATTTGGGGGACGGCTTTAAAAATAGTTTATTTTAGAATATTGTGCTATTTTATCCACCCAGGTTCTTAGTTAACGGGCACGGACGACTATTTTTTCTGCCAAATTCGCTTGAATGTTATTGTGATCACATCAGCTGATCATGCTCACGACATAATTGAGGTACGTACCTCTTTCTGCACGCAACAGCAAGACACGTATCGCGTGAGCTGCTCAGCTACGATCTGCCTGCAAAATGACCCATTCTTCAGCCCTCAAAGTTGTGCGTTCATTGTAGGCTCGCCTATGTATTCTGAGGCATCGATTGATCCAGTCTCTTGCGCCTCTGATTACTCCGGCCTTGTAACTTTCTCAACGAGACGGCACAGCTTTCACCTGGAGGCTTTGCGCTGTTGGAGGTTGCCGATCGAGTTGTGATGACACTTCGCACTGCTTTCGCTCGATGCCAATTGGCACTGCTTTCGCTCGATGCCAATTGGCACTGCTTTCGCTCGATGCCAATTGGCACTGCTTTCGCTCGATGCCAATTGGCACTGCTTTCGCTCGATGCCAATTGGCACTGCTTTCGCTCGATGCTAATTGGCACTGCTTTCGCTCGATGCCAATTGGCACTGCTTTCGTTTGATGCCATTTGGCACTGCTTTCGTTTGATGCCACTTGGCACTGCTATCGCTCGATGCCAATTGGCACTGCTATCACCCGATGCCAATTGTCACTGCTATCACCCGATGCCAATTGTCACTGCTATCACCCGATGCCAATTGTCACTGCTATCACCCGATGCCAATTGTCACTGCTATCGCCCGATGCCAATTGTCACTGCTATCGCCCGATGCCAATTGGCACTGCTATCGCTCGATGCCACTTGGCACTGCTATCACCCGATGCCAATTGTCACTGCTATCACCCGATGCCAATTGCCACTGCTATCACCCGATGCCAATTGTCACTGCTATCACCCGATGCCAATTGTCACTGCTATCACCCGATGCCAATTGTCACTGCTATCACCCGATGCCAATTGTCACTGCTATCGCCCGATGCCAATTGGCACTGCTATCGCTCGATGCCACTTGGCACTGCTATCGCTCGATGCCAATTGCCACTGCTATCACCCGATGCCAATTGCCACTGCTATCACCCGATGCCAATTGCCACTGCTATCGCCCGATGCCAATTGGCACTGCTATCACCCGATGCCAATTGCCACTGCTATCACCCGATGCCAATTGCCACTGCTATCACCCGATGCCAATTGTCACTGCTATCGCCCGATGCCAATTGTCACTGCTATCGCCCGATGCCAATTGTCACTGCTATCGCCCGATGCCAATTGGCACTGCTATCGTCCGATGCCAATTGGCACTGCAATCGCCCGATGCCAATTGGCAGTGCTATCGCCCGATGCCAATTGGCACTGCTTTCGTTTGATACCACTTGGCGCTGCTTTGATTTGATGTCAATTGGCACTGCTTTCGTTTGATGCCAATTGTCACTGCTATCACCCGATGCCAATTGTCACTGCTATCACCCGATGCCAATTGTCACTGCTATAGCTCGATGCCAATTGGCACTGCTTCTGTATGAGAGCTTTGGGCTTTTTAAAGGTTGCAGATCGCGTGATAATGGCATTCAACTCCGCTGGCGGAAAGGCTCCGTCCAAGTTTCAGGTGTTTTTCGGTTCCACTGAAAGTTCCATTTTTTTTGTGCTAAAGAATAGCGTTACTCTTGCTTTTGGTAAGTCACTTGATGAACGACGCCATCGTTTCTCAGGCGTCTTCGGCGAATTTTCTCCACGAGTTAGTCGCTGACGCATAGCCGAGGCTTGGAAATAGATTTTCCTATCGCCTGTCTTGCTCGCGGATCTTGTAACAAAAGCATTCCCCTCAGGGTGATGCAACTATTGTATTTATGGGAATTAGCACTCCCAAGGGGAATATGTGAGGTATCGAGCTAACGGTTAGGTAGGTTTTCTGTATGATGAAATCAGATAGTTTTTTTTTTACCTTTTTTCGGTTCACTGCTGTCCTGTTTTTCAGTACCTTCTATTAAAATTAAAATTACGATGAATTACCCTTTGAGAAAGTTGATCTTATCTCCTGAATGTTGGAAAACTAACGTTAGGTACCGAAATGTTATACTTAATCTCCGTGCATTCTTTCGAACACTGAGAGACTCGTTAGATGATAATTGGATATTGGCCTCTAGATAGTTATTCCGGACACTGCAGCAAAGTTGGGTACTCAAATGTTAGACGCAGATCAATTTGAACATTGAGAGACACACACTTTAGAGACTTAAATATTGGGCTTTAGATACTAGTTATTTCGAACACTGTACCAATGTTAGATATTAAAATGTTGGAGTTATTCTCCGTAGATTAACTTAAGCACTGAGAAACCCTCGTGAGATACTTAATATACTTATCATTTTAAGCATAAATTCCGCATTCCCTCAAGTCCATACTAAAGGGTGCCTTCCTCCTTTCTCTCTTTGAAACGTTTTCGTTGGGGTTAGGAAGGCTTGAACAAACATCTAGTTGAATGTATAACAAATATATTTCTCTCCACGTATCCTGACTACGAGTAAAACAGTTTCCTGTATCATGTATTTGAAAATGTCCTCATGTGCGAATAAGCTAACTCGCACGCTAAAATAAAATTGGAAACAGGCTCCTATTTGCGGCACGAGGGCCATAAGGATCTGCTAGCCAGTCCAGTGGAGACATTACCACATTACCTTGTCGTCCTGACGGCCGCAAGAATTTGGAGCCTTCCTTTCCTCCGGTAAAGACTGACCACCACCTGGGTCTTGGCCTTATTGCTCCGTTGCCTTAATGGACGGTCGTTGTATCGGAGGCCTCTTTGGTCGCGCGGTATTTTGTGCTGTTGCTTGCTTGGTTGGTTCGTCAGAGCGAGCGCATACAGTGTTGCGATCTCACTCACACACAGTACGTACTGTCTGAGAAATCTTCATCATTTAAAACGTTGACTTCGATATGATCCACCGATTGGTCGTGCTCAAGTTTTTCATGCTGCGAAATGACCCATCGATGGGTCGTTTGAAAAAGTTTTAACAATATGTTAAAATTAGTGGTATTTAATGGACCCTGTTAATGTTTGGTATTTATACAATTTCTAACAATTGTGAATTTAAATTTGAGTTGAACACTGAACCCATCACAGTCAATGTGTCAAATCTACTGCCTCACGAAAAAACAGCTCGGGTAATTATTTTCACGTGCTAACCCTACCTCGCAAGGCTGTTAAACTCTTGGAGCTTCCTCCCTCTATTAGATTTTGGATAATTATCAAGTCGTGGTCGGTGCCCTGTTATCCAATATTTTCCCTTCATTTAGGCATGGCTCTCTCAGCAATGTTCGCTGGAGAGTAAAGAACTCATTCATTGTCACTGGCTGCTCGCACCTCACCATAATTGTGTCTGGTCCTACTAACTCGATGAGTTGCGTTTGTTTCACGGGCCTGGTGGACTAGAGAGCAGAATTGATCTAAAGCAATATAAGAAAGCTATTACGCTAGAGCAAGTGGAAGGCTTTCTGTGAGACTCGTAAATTCGAGGGAATGCAAGCCAAGTTTCTTCATTCGGTTAATGATCTGTGAGATGAGGCTAGATTACGTGGAGGTTAGAGCCCAAAGGCTAGATCACTTGGAGGTTCGATCAGTTTGTTTGAGGTTGAAATTTCCAAGCCATCATTTTAAATTGAGTTGAGAGTTTAGACTTCCAAATTATTTTTCTAATGAATTTAGTCGATTTGTACCTGTTTGAAATTTACATTTTCTTTTTATCCTTGAAACCCCTCTGGGAGATACAAGTATTGTCTCTATGGGAATTATCACTTCCAGGGGAAAATGCGTGAGGGCCCGAGCTGAGCGTTAGATAGGCCTTATTTTTGTTGAAATTAAACGTTTTTATGTCAAGGACCATCTTTTTTTGGTTCACTGCTCACCTGTTTTTTAGCACCTACGACTTCTTCGAATGTTTTGTTTTTCAACCTTCTTTCTCAACTCACTGTTTCTACGCGCAAGAGATCCTGTGCTGGAATACACCTTGTGCATAAATTTTACGTTCCCTAAACTTCACACAAAATGGTGCCTTCATCTTTCTCTCTTTGAATATCTTTGTGTTTTGGGAAGGTAGTCTGAAGCTAATTTATTTATAAATTTACTTACGCATCCTCGCTTTCATTTACTAACATGTTATCATTTTCCCAACACTTCTGGGCTGCGACGCTTAATCGTGTCACGCGAAGTGTGATGCTCTCGACATAATCTCTGTCCACAACGATTTTTTTTTTAAAGATCTGTGATTAATAGGAACTTCGTGAAGTACCGATGTCACTGCTAGACACTTTACACCAATCATTGTCTTCTCTACATTAATCCTTGAATCCCCCGTCGCTCGTCACTCCATTGGTCATTTTTTATCCCATTCTCTGACTCATTCTTTTTCCCCTTCCTTCCCCTCGTATTGTTTCCTTTTTACTGCCCTCGCTTCCTCTCTGAAATGCATTTCTCGCGCTCCTATTTCATGCTCCCTCTCTTCATTCACCTCTCACTCCCACGCTCTCTCTCTCGTTATACACTTTTCCCTCCCACGCTCTCTTCGTCACTCCCCTCTCACGCTTCATCTCTTCACAGGTCACTCCTCCCTTTCTCTACACGTCACTCCCCCCTCACGCTCCTTCTCTCCAGACGTCACTCCCCCTTCTCACACTCCCTCTCTTCACACGTCACTCCCCCCTCTCACGCTCCCTCTCTCCTCTCTCACGCTCCCCTCTCTTCACACGTCACTCCCCCCTTCGCCACCCACTTTCGGAGTGCCAGCTCCAGCCTCCATCGATTGGGACGGCCGGGCGGCATCCTGGCGCGCTCCCGAGACCACCACCGGCGCGCGAGATCTTGCCTCCTCGCCGGCTGGTGCGTCTCGCCGTGCCAGACACAAAAGACCTCTTCACTCCTGCGTAGCAAGTTGCTAAGCGAACTCTTGCTTCTTTGCGGGCGTCGGGCTTTTCCAGGCTGGCTGTTCCCCACCGCGTCGGGTATGAAGTGTTTTTCGTGTCATGGAAAATGGTTCCTGCTGATGTCTCTTCAGCTCTCTCAGAAATTTTGGTCTGAAGCTGTGGTTCTTGCAAGTGAAAATCTATCTAGATGCGCTTTAGTTTTGTATTCTTAAGCGCTGCTGTCGAATGCAAAATCATGAATGAAAATCTCGTTGCAGTAATTGCTTGAGAGTATTATTTCTCGTTGTCTGCGTGGAATTCATGGAGTCTAAGTTGGCTTGCGTTGACTTGGACTCTATTGAATTTCTAATGATGCTCTCAGCTCTGTATACACTATGGACCATTGCGTTGTTGTCGGAATGCAAAGATCGGGAACACGCTTCCTTGAAAGCATGTGTGCTAGCATGCTTATGTAAAAATGAGTCTTCTAAAAAATTAGAAAGCGATTTTAGCTGCGGTTAAATAGAATAATA
This sequence comes from Platorchestia sp. MABIK, assembly GCA_014220935.1. Classification (NCBI taxonomy): domain Eukaryota; kingdom Metazoa; phylum Arthropoda; class Malacostraca; order Amphipoda; family Talitridae; genus Platorchestia; species Platorchestia sp. MABIK. Next base: position 91,208 of record JACJUY010001392.1, on the reverse strand, counting down.
GAGACAGCTCGTATGTCGTTGAATTACGACTGCCTCCAGCTAAGCCGCTTGGTTTAAGCCAGCATTCTGCGGAGGTACGAGACTTAAACAATTATTTGTTGGAATGTGTGCCATGTATATATTGTATGGACTTGCCGACACCTTCTGTAAGCTACGATCGTGTACGATAAGCGCTGGTAATATAAAAAATATTCACAAAATACAAAAAAAAAGACTTGAGATTAGAGTTGGGTCGTTAACGTCAGCAATTTTGTACCCACACTACCGTAATTACGACCACCGTCATTAAACTGGCACTGGCATCAGGTAGTCACCAATATCAGAATCAGAAAGGAACTGCCACTGGGCAGTGAACTTCAGAGAACACATTAGGGAGCAAATTTGAGAAGAAACACGGTATACTGAGGCTTCTTCCGAAAGAGGACCGTATACTCCATAAGGGCGTTAAAGGGTTAATGTATCAATTACGGCAAGGAGAGGGCAATAGAATGTTTTTAGCCATGAGGCACTAGTTCTTTTAGTACAACAGGGGTACCAAAAGCTGGAAAATATCTCAAAAGAATCTGCACGCACAAAATGCTTGCTGCCAACACATGCTATAATTTCAGAAAAAAGACCTGTGACATGACATGCAAAACTTAGTTTGAGCTCGTGTCAGAATACTTCGTTGGTACTTTCAGAGGAGCATGAAAGCTCTCCTTTTCTTCACTTAGAACATTCATCACTGATGGTGTACGAAAGACTGATTTACCAGCTAAGTTCACATCACTCCTCTTGAATTCCCATTTACCAGCTAAGTTCCCCTCATGTGATGAAATCTTACAGACGCCCGATTTTCCTGTCACTGTCATACGAACACTGCAATTTCAGCATTGGAAATTCTGGACTTTTTCACAGCTTTTGGTATGAATTTAAAATAATACGACACATCTAAGCACTGAGAACCTTTTCAAACTGAGTATTCATGGTAACAAAACATGGGAAACTCGTTAACAGGGAGTTTTGTAACTCCGAGAAATCCCGCAACTATTTCATCAGATCCCCACACCCTTCTGTAAGAAAAAAGGGATCGCGCCCTGACTTCCTGAAAAGCTCATTAGCCGTTCAATCGGTTCAACTCAAGGAATCGACGTGCGTAGTTTTTCCAAGTTCCCATGATGATGCTTGCAAGCATGGAGTTCTCTTGGTCGTCTTCCAGTTGCTGTCGAGTGCTTACTTTTCAGCACTCGAAGCTCTAACTTTTGGTTCTGAGGTCAAGCGTTTTATGAAGACTTTTTGCGCTTTGGGGATACCGTTTTTACGTTTTTTGATGATTTGACATTTCAAGGTTGACTTCAGCACTTACGAAGAATTGTTGCATTTGGAGACGTCCAATTCTAGGGACGAGCACAGTTTTAGACAAACGAAATCTTAAATAGTTTTTTCCTTTTTTTTAATACTTGCACTCGTAAAAAGATAACTCCACATTTGAAGGTAAGCTTCCGTTCATTTGAAGATTATTGCCTCGTTCCAGTCACATCGGCCCAAAATCATGAGAAATATTCACAGAAATAATATCAGCGGTTTAAGATTTGCAGTTTTGTTTTTATTTTTACAGTTAGTGTGCGTCTCGTAAGATGTATAATATTTCACTCGCAAATGCCCCGCATTACGAACTGAATCTTTTCAAGAACTTGTTCATTTATTGCCTATATGTTCACGTCTTTTCACAAATTCCAACTCGTTAAGCATTAGCTGTGTTCACTGACGAGCATCTTCAACGAAGGGACAACTCCGTTTCAACAGTTTTCATCATAATGCTCCAAAATAGGTTTTCAACAATGGTTCGATGGTATTCATCAATGGTTCAATTCCATCGAACAATGGTTGAATGCCATCGAACAGTGGTTGAATGCCATCGAACAGTGGTTGAATACCATCGAACAGTGGTTGAATACCATCGAACAGTGGTTGAATACCATCGAACTGTGGTTGAATACCATCGAACTGTGGTTGAATACCATCGAACAGTGGAATACCTACTTCGGTGTCGCTGTTCTTTGAAGTCTGCACATTGCATGAGAGCAACCAAATGCCACCGTCTGAGCTGCCACCAAACGCCACGTAATTAGATCTGTTGACGTCGTCAGGGATTTGCGACGGATTAGCTCTGCTCCTGTGATTGTCAATCGGCCGCTAATTTGCTTGTGAACGCCGCACCTCGTTCGTTTTCAATGAGCAAGTCTATTTCTACGTTTTCCTTTGGTGTCGTACGGAATTTAGCTCACCTCATTTAGCTCACCTTTAATTGGTCTATTTTTTCATTTTCCTTGTCATTGGAAAGTGAATTTGCCATGCCGCATTCGTTTTCAGATTTAGTAAATTTCTACGTTTTTCGTTGGTGTGGTACCGAATTCAGGTCTCCTCGTTTATTATCCTTTAATTAGTCATTTTTTTCATCTTCCTTCGGTGTGGCACGGAATTTGCCGCACCGCATTCGTTTTCAGATTTAGTCATTTTTCCATTTTCCTTGGTGTTGCGCGGAATTTTCACTCACCTTGATCATCTGCACGTGATTTATTTTTGATTTTCCTGTATGTAGGGTTTCTCTTTTTCCTTCATGATTACATTTTCCGTAAGTGTAATATTGTCGATGTCCGTTATAGTAAGACCTAATTTGCTTCCTTTCTTTCCACGCTCCTGCCTTGCCAAGGAATTATTTATTCCTCAATGCACTTCAGATTTTTCTTTCTGCAGAGAAATGAGATGCCCCATCGAAGGCCATAATCTTGTGTAGGATCAAATAGTAATCTTTTTTTAATATGTTGAACTGAGTAAGCTTTTCTTACGAAACTATCGACTCCCTTACCAATGGTCAGTCTATGGAGACCGGTATTTGCTCTCAATAACGACGAAACACAGTCTAAAATGACTTTTACCCCATCGTAATTTATTTACGCTTGAAAGAATAACTCCTGCTCAGGGAGATACAACTATTGTATCTATGGGAATTAGCGCTTCCAGTGGGAAAATGTGTGAGGGCCCGAGCTGAGAGTTAGGTAGGCCTTCTTTTTGTTGAAATAAAATGCTTTTGTTATGTTAAGTACCATCTTTTTTGGTTCACTGCTGTCCTGTTTTTTCAGCACCTACTACTTTCTTCTTCAACTTTGATCTTGTTTCTCGAACTTCTTTCTCATCTTACTTTTCTATGCCCTCTCTGCATATATTCCGCATTCCCTTAACTTCAAACTAAATGGTGCCTTCTTCCTTCCTCTTTGAATCGCTTTTGTTGCGGATAGGGAGGCTTAAACTAATAATCTTTTCTTAGAGAGCCAACGCTCTTCACCGTGTCTACTTGTGACTACTCGCTCTCTTCCTTCGCCGTAGAGACGGGAGTGACCGAGAGACTTGAAGAGAGAGCGGGGGAGAAAGGGAGAACTATCCCAGCTGCTGCTCGATATAAGAGGGGGGCAGAGACCCCCCTGAGAGCAGGCCCTGTGTTCGTACCTCACCCTCTGGACGACATCAGTGTTCCTCCAGCGAGCTTCCTGAGCGTTCAGTCTGGTGCTTGCTTGCTTGTGACCCGTGATTTTGCTTTTTGTACCCGTGGGTTGTTTGGCTCCGCTGAGAAACTTACTGCTTTCTTTGTATCCGCGCATTCTGCTCCTGGAAGGTTTCCCCGCTTTGAATCCGTGAATTTCTCGTTTGGGTTCCTCCCAGCCTTGAGTTTGGTGGCTGCTGTAAAGTTACCTGTGCCCTGGGCTCAAACCTTCACGAATTAACAGTTCTTGCCTTGCTTATAAGCTAATTGAACACGTCAAAAAAGCGCTTTTAATTTCCCAATCTCCGCTCCTTCGCTCTATTGAGTTTGTTTGATCATCACCCTCTCCCGAAGTGATCTACCGAATCTAAAGCGTCACGAGATCGACTGTTTTACCTTATCTCTCCTCTCTCGCTGATTGAATTACGGAGTAAACAAACGATCTGTCTTTGACTGCCCTCTCACAGTGAAGATGGACAAGGCGTCAGATATGTGAGTACTTGGTTCGTTTCAATGATAGTGTTCTTGCTGGAGATGTTTCTACTTTATCGTAACATGTTTCAAATTAATGAACAAGTATGCAAGGTACTTTGAAGTGTGCGGAATGAAAAGGTTTTGCTTCTGTTTAAAACCTTGACTGGAGTTAGTCAGATCTGGAGTTCAAAACGTTAATGCTCTCTGGTGATGGCGTCCAGAATAGTATGTGTTGTATTTCAGAGTTATGTTCGAATATCCCTGTTTCGGTACTCCGTCTGACGTCTTTTTTTTGGGGATTTCCGTGGGTGATGTTATTTGTTTGTTATAGTTAGATATTTTGTGCTCATTTTATTTTTATACACTCGTACGTTGTGTGAATGTGGTTGCATTCGCTGCTAAGCAACGGACATATTTATCACACCAAGTTCGGAACTACTCAATCTCGTGAGAAAGTTGTCTTTCCGGGTCCTTCTTACAAGACATTGCTATTATTCTAGATAGCTGAGTAATTTCCGAATTCTTTCTTCTTGACTGTGCATTAAGGAAAGGATCTTCGGTCAGTGTCAAAAAACTTGGACTCTGAATTCAGCGATATTGGAGGCATCGATTTGTCGTGTGTTGCCAAATTTTGGTGCATTTGTTAGAAGCTTCGTATATGCATCTAATTTTTGCACTGAATATATCTGTAACTCGAACGAATTTGACGCTCTCCAGCTGAGGTTCCTGAAATGTGTTTGGTTGAATTTCGAGTTCCATTTGATGATCTTTGGATTAAGAAAATTATCCTTTGAGAAAGTCGATTTGATCTCCTGAACGTTGGAAAACCTTCGTTAGGTACTGAAATGTTAGACGTATTCTCCGTATATTATTGCGAACATTGAGAGACTCGTTAGATGATATTGGATATTGGGCTCTAGATAGTTATTTCGAACGCTGCAGCAAGGTTGGGTACTCAAATGTTAGACGTAGATTAATTCGAATATTGAAAGACCCTCTTTAGTTACTTTAAATACTTATTTCGAACACTACACCGGCGTTAGGTACTAAAACGTTGGGCTTATTGTCCGTAGATTACTTTGAACACTGAGAAACCCTCCTGAGATATTTTATGTTAAAATTTTGAGCTCTGTGAGGCGCTTATTAGATACCCAAACCTTGCGCTATTGATACTTGGTATTTTGAACACTCCAAGACCCTCTTTAGATATTTGAATATTGACCTTTATATACTAGCTAAACTAAGCACTGTAAGACTTATTAGGATCTCAAATTTTTGGGCGCCTACTCGACGTTGGCCATTTCAATTAGTCTAGCATGCTGCTCGCATACTCGGTTAGAAAAGGATTTCCCGTCGTTTTTGTTGCGCCTATGAACATATTGGCACCTTATGAGTCTTTAGGGGAGTACAACTGTTGCATCTATTGAGAACTGGCGCTCCCTGAGGGATAGTTTGAAGCGCCGTGCTGAAAGATAATGTTGTCTTTCCTTTTGTTGAAGTAGATTGGATTTTAGTTTTTTACGGACATCTTTTTTGGTTTCATCATTTTGCTTTTTCAGCACCTATTACTTCCTTCTTGAACTTTCATCTTCTTTCATGAACATCCTTCAATTTTGCTGTGGCTTCGTGTAGGGTGTAGGAATCCATGTGGAAAATATTCGTGCATAGATTCCCCATTCCCTTGATTTCATGCCAAATGGTGCCGTCATTCTTGGGCATACCTTTCTTGTGGGATAGGAAGGCTTGAAGTAACTAATCCAAACTCATGATCCAGTCTAATCTGTACCTTACGAGAAAAATGTTCTACATCGAAGCTTTCCCAACTTCATTGGTAAGAGTTGAGCACCGTTACCTTAACTATTTTTTCATTTCTGTTCTCGATTCTTGTTAATCAAGGAGCTAGGGTCATGGCGAACACCATACTCGCTTCGTTGCAAATATTTAACACGCGTCAATTTGTGTTTCCATTGAACTCGTGAAGCATGATCCGTGTTCACTGACGAGCATATTCAACGAAGGAACAACAAATTTTCGTGTTGCGATGTGTCTTATGCAGCGAAGCTTTGCTTCATAACATTGTAGAAATATTCCTTGCAGTTTATCGTGCACAACAGGTGATATGCTGATCGAATATCACACTTGCATTCATCCAGAGCGCATCGCCGTTGCTGCTATCTTATTAGTTTTCTCCTACTTCTCCATCTCGTAGGCTCGGCGTTATTTTGCTGTTAGTTTTCTACTCACCGGTCTTTGATTCCGATTTTATGATCGAGTGCCGGTTTCGACCTGTAGAGCCCATTACCAAGGTAGTTCTAGTTTCCGTGATTTACTAAGGTCCCTCATCAGTGTCATGACGGTAGTTACCTTCAGCTTATCAGAAAATCCAAGCTGGTATACCTTCCTTACGACGCGGAAAAAGAAGGATCGAAGCCCGAGTGAAAGGTTTGAAGTAGTGAGGTCGATGACCAATTTTCAACCGACGTTGAGTGTGTTTTCTTACGTTCATTCCTGAGTTTCCTGAGTTAATTCCTGAGTAGAAAGCTCAATAGAGCTATTTCAAGCGTGCGTTACAAATTTTGTCTTTCGGTTAAACTTTGTTTGGAACTCATTTCAATTTTCGTTAACCGCAATCGCTCTCTCGGAATAGATTTGTTTATGTCATACTGTGAATAGAAGAGTATATTAGAATAGTAAATCCTGTAAATGCTTGTTGTCAACCTATGGACACTAAAATTGAGAGAGTACAAGTTGCATAGCACGCACGCCGTAGGTACACGTAAGTGGAAGTTCGTTGGATCTAAAATCGCTTTTTTGGAAGCATGGAACCACTAGTAAATGAACCTTAACCCGTTAACCGCCGTGTGAACCACCGGTGGTACACGGAAGAAATTTTCATATTTTACTGATTGAAGCTAAATGAAGGCACGATCCAGTTAATGTTTGCTATTTTCAAAGCTTATTACTACGATTCACTTAAAATTTGAGTTGAATATTAAACTTTAGTTTAACCTATGGCGGTTAACGTTTTCACCTTGCAAAATAATTGAAACAATGTTCAATGAAGGCCGCTAACTGCCGCAGCTGCTCGAGCACCAACACACTACTGCTTCTAGCACGGACCCTCTGGGATGAGTACAACTTGTATCCAATAGAATGTTCGCTTCTAGGGGGAAAAATGCGAGGTCCCGACCTGATGGTTAGGTAGGCCCAGGAAAAAGCCGTAAAATCCAATGTGAAAGACAATTATTACGTTTGCTTGTAATAATTTACCACAGGTAATTATGAATTTCCATCAGATTTAACTGCAATATTTTGTCAAGAGCAGGAGAGCAAAAACAATAAAAATTAAATGCTGCAATTTACGAAGGGGAAATTGCGTATATTATTGAGCAGTGCCTGTACGCAAGGCGTAATAAAATGCATCAGTGAAAAGTCAATCACACATTGAGTTGCTACTCAGAACGTTGAGTCACTTCTCAAAATCCAGTAAAGCTCATTCAAAATTCAGGGTGTTTGGCACACGTGTTAGCATTGGGAAAATAACGCCAAAGCCGTCCTTGCAATTTTGGGCCTCGTGTTGGATTAGCCCGCAATTCACAGGATTTGTGCGGCGCTTTAGGTCAAAGCTGTCAGATTACTACCTTTTGAGGCTTAAATCCTTTAGTTTGTGTTTTGGGAATGAAATCTTACCATTTAGACTACTCAACAGAGGTGACATGGTAACCAAATGCTTAAGTGGTCATGGTTAAATTTGACTTGAAAAAAACTCTGATATTTAAGATTTAGTCTGCTTTGCATGTTATATTCTCTGTCATCGTTGATCCGCTCGCTCTTTCCTCTTGAGGGAGGTGCCCTCAAGTGTGTGTGCTTGCACGCGATACTCTTATTTGACTCACTTTTTTTCTTTACCACTTACGGTTTGCATGCCTTCTTTGCTATCTCTTCCGTCTTTTCTTTCTCTTCTTCTTTTCTTTTTCTTCTGTCTTTTTTTCATATTTCTTCCCAATTTGCCGCTTCTATGCCTCTGCGCGCTGGGTAATCTAAGTGAGAACACACTTGCGTAGACACCGTTTTCTACAGTCCATACTGAATAACATCTTCTCTTAGCTCTCCTGAGATCACCTTTATGGTGGCCAGGGATTCTTAAACTGAAAGTTATAATGGTATAAAAAACTGTGTGTCAGTCTGTTATATTGTGCTCCAGTTTGTTCTGCTCTGAATCAGTTTGCTAAGAACACTAATGACTACTAACATAACATTAGAGGGACGCTAGACATTTTCAGACACAGAAGAATACAGCGGCATGAGAAAGTAAAGCGCAGGAACCTGGCAGACATCTCACTATGTGGGTATAGAGAAAACCGTTGCGTGACGTACCGTTTGAACTCGTAAGATATGTTGCCTCCTCCCAGTCTTCCTCGCTCTTGCGAGAATGCTGTGAGACAGGCAAATGTTGTGCATAGCAAACTCGTGCTTGTGAAATATCCGTCGTGCGAATACAGAGTGTGGTAAATATCACGTTTTCATAAAGCGTCGTTCGGCAGTGTTTTGTTGTCTTGCGCATCTCTCAGCGGCGTAAAGCTTCTGCTAAAATATTGCTGGTAAATAACGAATATCTTGCGCGATGCTCCTCCTCGCGTTAAAAAAAGGTTGAAAGTAAACGAAGTTTTTTTTTTGAGCCCCGACGACCTTTTTGGCGACTGGAAAAGTGATAAAAAATATTGTTGTTGATGCTCATTCCTCTTGCTCGACAAAAATATTGTTTGAAAATCTAAGAATATGTTTCGCATGACGCACAACCCCTGCGTCACTGCTAAGCTGAAGATGTTTTGTGAGAATGCTGAATCCTCCCTGGAAAAACTATGAGGGCATTTTTCTTGAATGAGAATAGGTTTTTTGGTTTTTCGGCCTTTTTTTCGTTTCACTGCTGTCCTATTTTTAAGCACATACTATTTGCTTCTTCAACTTTTACTTCGGTTCATAAACTACCGTCCTTAGTTGCCGTTTCTATGCACAGAGGGTCTTGTATGGGAACACACCTTGTTCATAGATTCTCCGTTCCCTTAACTCCATACCAAATAGCATTTCGTTCCTCTCTTGTGAGCACTTTTTTATGGTCAGTGAGACTTAAACTTACGCATCTAACATCCTCTAATTTTGTTCGAAGAATGTGGAGAGACGCATTGTGCACATATTTCTTGTACTCATCATTTCATGCTGAATCGTAGTTTCAATCATTTCGGAATGTTTTGTTGCGATTAGGGAGGCTTAAAATAACTTATAATCTGATTTTGAAGATGTTGAATTTTTTTGCCTAGCAGAAAAGTTCTTGGGATATTTCCTTTATCTCCAAGAGTTACATTTTTTGTGTCATTGTTCCTACATTTTAAGTGTTTATAGGTATTATCCTAATTGTTCAATTCATCAAACGATATGTGCGCGAATTTATGATGGACTTGATTTCGTTTGAATGACCTACTAGCAGCCACCTTCTGATGTGACCTTCCACTTCGTGAGATTAGCGTGTCAGTTGACCGGTGCTTCAACGTTTTGTGGAATTATCTGTCACTGTAAGCTAAACTCCCTTTCACTCATCGTTAGGATTTCTTCGTTACCTATCATGTTGAGAGATGTACCTCACTGCGAAATACCACATCAGCTTTTTGGTCGATGTGGAAAACCCCTCAGAGGGAGACAACTATTGTATCTATGGGAATTAGTGCTCCTAGGGGGAAAATGTGTGAAGGCCGTAGCTGAGCGTTTGGTAGGCTTTCTTTTTGTTGAAAATGATTTTTGTTGTGTTAAGGACCATCTTTTCTCGGTTCACTGCTCTCCTGTTTTTCAGCACCTACTACTTTCTTCTTCAACTTTTATCTTGTTTCATGATCTTTCCCAACTTACTGTTTCTATGCCTCTTCTGCATAGATTCCGCATTCTCTAATATCTATACTAAATGATGCCTTCCTCTTTCCTCTCTTCGATACGTTTTTTTTTTTTTTTTTGTAGCGGTTAGGGAGGCTTAAACTAACCTATAATCTAATCCAATCGATGTGAAAAAAATCTCTGCTGTCATTCGTGATCTTCATGCTGACCTTTTTGAAGTAGAGAAATATCCACGAATTTCTGGGAATCCTAGTGCCTCGTGCCAGAGGTTCTGTAACGGTATCGCTTGGCGGATGTAGTCGACGTAAATTCGCTTCGGCCCTCGATCATCCAACGAATGCCCTAAAAGCCGATCTTTCTATGCACCTTGTGTATAAATTCTGCGTTCCCTTCGAGCTTACGATTAGGTAGGCCTTTTTTTTTAATAGAATAGGTTTTTTATTTTGTTACGGACCATCTTTTTTCGGTTCACTGTTGTCCTGTTTTTCAGCACCTCATCCTTTCTTCTTCAACTTTTATCTTGTTTCATGAACTTTCTTAGCTTCCTGTTTTTATGCGCCATGTGCGTGTATTCCGCGTTCCCTTTAACTCCATACTAAATGGTGCCTTCATTTTTCCTCTCTTTGGAACGTCTTTGTTGCGGCTAGAGACGCTTAAACCAACGTCTAATTTAACCTAAAACCGATTAACGTCGAATGGAGGCTGATTTAATAGTTGAAGCTGAAACCTATTCTATCAATGAAATAGAAACCGTTTAGTTTTTCATCGAAACCTTAACCGTATCGTCAGTTTTTGAAACCTAAACCGTATGGTTATTAAAACATTTCTAATTATTAAACCATCGGGTTTGAAAATTGCAATCGAGTTATCAGCTGTTAAAGAGCAGTAACATGTCCTTTCAACTTCGAAAAAGACGGGAAGAAAGAACTTTCGAGTAAAACATAACTCATTTTCAACATTTCACTGTATTGTATTTCTACGGTTCGCGCATTCCTTCAAAGAAATCAATGAATGCGAGTGTGAATTATTATTTTTTTGTTCAAGAATGTCATGTTAGAGACCGATAAGTCAATTTAATCTTCAGTTATTGAGACGTATCACTGCTACAATCACCGAAGTGTAGCTTGACTAACGAAGCCCGTCATTTCTGAAAGTGTCTTGATTGGCGAAGGCTTGACGGAAGTGATAACGGTCACGGCATTTGAATGCGAACGATTTCTGTCTGAAGAGAAAGAAACGCGACAAAAAGCCGGATTCAAAACCAGTGACACTTGCTCTTGTGAATTCCTTCTTTATGAATGCTCCATTGATGTGTGCTTCTGAAAACGAGACAAACTTACCAGATGTTAAATTCCTCTTGTTGAGTTACAAATTAGAGTTTTCGGTGCCGTTCAAGTAATTGAACGACCAAAAAAATCGTCATCTTTTTCTGAAAACGTCCGTGTTGCATCGTATGTTTCCGGTATCTAGTTTCCGTTTGGAACGTTGTGAAATAGTCCATTTACGCCAGCTATTGAAGTTGCGTTTTGAAAGTACGAGTAAAACCCGTGTTATTTTAGTTGGTGCATTATAATTGCAGTGGATTTCCTGTAGGAGATAAAGTTATTTTATCTATGGGAATTGGCGATCACAATGGGGAAAATGTGCGGTCCCCAGCCGTGAGTTAGGTAGGCATTGTTGTTCAAATTGAATAGGTCTTTTTATTTTGTGAAGGACCTTCTTTTTCCGGTTCACTGCTGTCCTGTTTTTCAGTGTGAGGGTTGAGTTGAGAGTTAGGTAGGCTTTCTTTTTGTTGAAATAAAACGTTTTTTAAGCCAAGGACCCCCTTTTTTCGGTACACTGCTGTCCTGTTTTCAGCACCTTCTACTTTCTTCTTAAACTTTTATCTAGTTTCAGGAACTTCATTCTCAACTTACTGTTTCTATACCCCTTCTGCATAGATACCGCATTCTCTCATCTCCATACTAAATGGTGCCTTCCTCCTTCCTCTCTTCGATGCGCTCTTTATTTGTAGCTGTTAGGGAGGCTTAAACTAACATATAATTTAATATAACATAATCATCGCAAACTTATTTTCTAATTTGTTGTTTCAATGCGTAATCAATTTTTAATGGGAACACACTTTCTGCATAGATTAAGCGTTCCTTAAAATCAATACGAAATGGTTCCTTCATCTTTCCTCCGTTTGGAACACCTTTGTTGTTGTTAAGGAGGCTTGAACTAACTGCTAATATGATTTAATTTATTCATCTCATCCCCTCAGGGGAATACAAATATTGTATCTATGGGAACTAGCGCTCCCAGGGGGACAATGTGAGTGCCCGAGCTGAGAGTCAGGTAGGCCTTCTTTTTGTTGAAATTGAATGCTTTTGTTGTGTTAAGAACCATCTTTTTTCGGTTCACTGCTGTCCTGTTTTTTCAGCATCTACTACTCTCTTCTTCAACTTTGATCTTGTTTCATGAACTTCTTTCTTATCTTACTGTTTCTATGCCCTTTCAGCATAGATTCCGCGTTCCCTTAACTCCATACTAAATGGTGCCTTCTTCCTTCCTCTCTATGGATCGCCTTTGTTGCGGATAGGGAGGCTTAAACTAACTAATAATTTAATCTAATCATATTCATCTCATCAAATTACGGACATTACGATGCTTGAGCTACTGTGTAACAGCTTTCTTTCCGTAGACTCTTCTTTTCGTTCTATTTTTTAGACGGCGATTACCCGACATCATCGTCGACAAATTGATCCATCTCCGAGTTCTGTTGCAGTTTTTTCACGTAGTTTATGCTCCGAGTTGAGTATTTTTCTGGGCCATGCATGGCGAGTTGTACTCTACATTCGCGTACTTGCCGTGGTATAATTTTCATTATTAATACGTTAAATCGTTAAGTGCGGCCAGTCAAACTGAACTTCAATATCCGACTCAAATTAGAGTTATTTTTAGTGATCAATTTCGAAAATAACTAACAAATAGATCGTGCCTTTATTTAGTTTTCATTGAGTATTTATGAAAAATGAGTCAGTGACTCTTGGTCGGTCATCAGCATTATGAAAATCCCCTCAATGACCACCCGTGGCTCACGTCGTACTCTTAAGTGTTAACGATCGAGTGTACGTGCAACTAAACATGTGCGTCTCTTAGAGGCCGCTATCAGGGAGATTATTCTCTAACACGTCGTGAAAGCTTAGCTTTTCTGGGAAAAGCGGGTGATTTCTGGACTTACCTCTTGGGAGATGCCAGTAGTGTTCATCATGGTCTGTGATTTTGTATGTTAACTTTAACGGTGATTACAGAAGAGGGACTTGGACCGGTTGACCAGCGTAGCTATTTCAATGCTACCGTATGGCTGTATCTGGACCTAGAAAAGCTGGGTCCAATTTATCGTACATAAAATAAACTGGCCCCTGATTTGAGTGTCGTTGGTTTCCACCTAAAAAATGCCTTTCGAAGCCAAACCAAAGCCCCTATGTCTCTATAAGAATCTAGAAAGCCAGATCTTTGGTATCTGCGAGCAGACTCCAAAGCTAGTGCTGCCTGGCGAGTAGCTTGTGCGAGACTTCGAGGTGATGAAACGACGGCGCGTGTGACACGACTGCTGAAAGGTGTGTGGTGATGGAGGCAGTGATGTGATGCCATCATCGCATGTTGAGAGCTACAAAGATCATGTAGTTTGAATTGATTGTTGTGCACTTTTTGGTGACACGGGAGTATTATGATGATGGCGGCAGTGATGTGATGCCACCATCGCAGAGCTACAAATACCGTATAGTTTGAATTGATTGTTGTGCACCTCTCAGTGACACGGAATAGAATCGGGGTAGCCGAGAGAACAGGCTAGGTGGTGGGTGCATGCATCTGCCGCCCCCGTACTGAGGGGCGCAGAGCTGACCTGCGCGCTGGGGCCCCTGATCAATACTGGGCCCCTGGCGCCCCCTCTCCTGCCTGCTCCCTCCCTTCCTTCTTGGTGGCTCCGTACCCTGCTGCCTCGTGTGCTCTTGTTGTAGCTCCTGCTGGTGTTCTTGTTGTAGCTCCTGCTGGTGGTGGTGTTCTTGTTGTAGCTCCTGCTGGTGGTGGTGTTCTTGTTGTAGCTCCTGCTGGTGGTGGTGTTCTTGTTGTAGCTCCGGTTGTGCTGTTATGGTAGCTGTTGCTGGTGTTCTGGTTGTGCTGTTATGGTAGCTGCTGCTGGTGTTCTGGTTGTGCTGTTATGGTAGCTGCTGCTCGTGTTCTGGTTGTGCTGTTATGGTAGCTGCTGCTGGTGTTCTGGTTGTGCTGTTA
>JACJUY010001392.1:46548-76711 GCA_014220935.1 Platorchestia sp. MABIK | reverse complement strand
GTTATGGTAGCTGCTGCTGGTGTTCTGGTTGTAGCTCCTGTTGTGTTGTAATGGTAGCTGCTGCTGGTGTTCTTTTAGTTCATGTTATGTTGTAGCTCTCGTAATGTTTTAGCTTCTGTTTTTGTTGTTGTTGCTGCTGCTGCTGCTGCTGTTTTTGTAGCTCCTTTTACACTGTTGTAGCTTTTCTGCAGTTGTCGTTGTAGCTCCTTTTTTGCTGTCGTAGGTCTTGTTCTTACCATGCTATTGTACAGGAGTTGTTGCTGTTCATGTAAGTCTTGTTGCGCTGCTTGTTGCAGCTCATGCCAGCGCTATTGTTATTTCTGCTAAAGCTGCTGTTGCAGCTCTGATGCTACTAGCATGAGGATTTTTTTTCTATGTATTTTAGATATCGTAAATCTTCATTAAAATGTATTTTTTTCAAATGCGGTTCAGTTCGTGTCGTGTGCAAAAGAAAACCGAAAGCGGTGCATTTTTATAGTTTCACCATCATGAAAGCTTTGAAAATATTCCTCCCAGTCAAGTTCCTCATAGAAAAAGGGGCGTGTATTCAGACGAGTTTTCTGGAGTTTAGAACGGTGAGTCGTCGTTGCATTTCCCATTCTCGCATTTCGCACCCTCCCCTCTAATGTTATTACACTGGTGTTGCCTTCCTCTCTTCATAACGCTCTTTATTTCACTCCTCATTTCTTCATTTATTTTGCCATCTCGTGTTCCAGGTCTCCCGCTTCTCGTTGCCAGAGACGTGTAAATTGCTCCCAGTTTAGCTGTTGGAACTTGTTTGAACTTTTCTCCTCAGGCAGGTGTAACATTTGTACATATGTGAATTATTGCTGCGACATAAGGGAATATTTGCCCCACGGGAAGATGTGAAGCCTCGAGTTGAAGGCTAGCTGAGCATTTTGCGCTGAAAAAGAGGAATTTTTGGCTATGTTACGACCCATATTTTTTAGTTTTCTACTGTCGTTTTTTCACCACCTATTACTTTCTTCGCCTTTATCTCTTGTTTCGTGAACTTTTTCTGTGCGCAAGGTGTGGTGAAACGCCTTGTGCATGTGTTCCCCTTTCCCTTAATTCCATACTAAATGGTGCTTCTCTTCTCCCTTTGTCCCTCATTTATAATAGTAAGCGAGGCTTAAACAAACTGATAATATAATCTTGTCTGAATTTTCATTTTTTGTACCGTGTGGTAATGTGAAACTGTTAATTGAATCATCCCTTCTAAATGTGGGATTTTGATTTGTTAGTTAACAGTCTCGGGATCTGGAACAAATAAACAGCATGTGCCGTTTTGTAGCCCCTGTCTTGTTCAGTGAAGTTTTATTTAGGGGGAGAACCTCACAGAACCCTTCAGGAATGCGTCAGTTCACCTATAGTGTCTTTCGGAATTGGCGCTCCTAGGAGAAATATGTGAGATCCCCAGCTAAAGGTTAGGTAGGCCTTCTTTTTGTTGAAATAGAATAGATTTTTATTTTGTTACAGACCATCATTTTCGGTTCACTACTGTCCTTTTTTTAGCATCTACTACTTCTTCAACTTTTATCTTTTTTCATGAACTTCTTTCTCGGCTAAGTGTTTCTATGCAAGATCTGGAATTAAGAGCAAGATCTGGTTGCCCGCATAGTTGATGCTGCAGCACAAATAGCTGAGAAACCTACTGTTTTTATATCTGTACGGCAGTCAGTTCATGATAAGTGCGTTGAAGTTCACGGTAGGGACTCTGAACACCTCTTGTAGTAATCATCAAATTTATCATTTATGATTGGTTATTGTTCCTACACAAATTTTAAAAACAATTCCTTAAATGGTCTAAATTAGTTAGACACAAACAATCAATGACACAAACTCTCGCGAATACAGTAATTTTATTTCTTGACTAGATCACCTAAAACCTAACTTCGTTGGCAGCCGGTGCGTGAGCGCTTAATATTTAAGATTTAAGAACTTTTCAAAGTGGAATTGCTCGCAAACGGTGTAGTTTAAAGATTTGTGTTACTCGTGAAAATTGCTTTATTTTACGATTTTCTATGTATACAGTTTCATTTTCTACCTCTAGTTGTGATACACCCTATATATAAAAATTGAGTTTGTGACTACTGGTCGGTCAGCAGTATTATGAAAATCCCTTCCGTGATCACCGGTGGTTCACGTCGCAGTCACAGTGTTAATAAATCCAAGCTGCGCCAAACTAGAGAACTGAAATTGAGCTTAGTTTCGTCCCAACAAGGAGCTGAAATTGAATGTATCATTATTTTACTCGATAAGTACAGAGTGTAAGGATTACATGGCGTCATTATTCGTAAATGTTTTCACATTTTTAAGTAATCTATTGCATGTAAATTCCTCCTAAACCTCCAAATTATGTGTAGCTCATTGTTTCGACACTTAAGGCATCGTAGAGGACGTTCCTGTGTTGAGTACGCAGTTTCATTGAACTGCTTCACTTTATCTCCGCTCATTTGCGAGACTTTACTTCCCACTTTGGCCGTCTTTGTGACGCTTAGTGGCTGTGGTAAAAACCCTGGAGTGCTGTTCGATCCCTTCAAACCTATGCGGTACGTTGTTCCCGTCTGTTCAGACTTCGTCACGATGCTTTTATGGTATCTGTAAATAAATTTGCTAAAATTTTTAATGAATTTTTCACGGGCATTTTATTCTTGCCGTGTATATTTGCCAGTGTGGGCCCGAAAGCCAGTGCACTAGAGGAAATTGAGTACCTGTACGACTAGCTCTAATTGTGTTCTAAAACTGTGCGATGTTGGAGTTTTGTGTGGTCCTAGAAAGAGGATTTCATTGTGATGGAAGCAATATTTTCTTGAGCGAAATGCATAGTCGGATTGTTTACTCCGTGTCAATTTCAGAGCAGGTATTATCGAATTTACCAAATTTGTTCTTCTTCTTGTAGAGTTATCTTTTGCTTTTAATTCCCTTTTCTCTTCTGGGGGCATAGGATAGGCAATATATTTAGGTTGGTGATATTGTCTATCCTCTGCAATAGGGACTGGCACTCCCAGGAGAGATACTGTGAGGTTGCTCCAGCTATAAGAAGCCTTCGGGACTTTATCTTTCGTGCTCACTTTGCCTGTTTCAGTTTTTATTCTTTGTTCACTATCTCTTCGTTTTTTTTATCTTGCTTTCTAACCTGCTGTTCCAGTGCCCTGGATATCCTGTGTGGGAACAAACCTTGCTCATAGATTCCCCATTTTCTACTGTCCATCCTAAATGGTCCCTTCTCATTGCGCTCTTGAGATGCCTTTGTTGTAGCTAGGGAGTCTTAAACTACCATAATAAAAATTCATATCACTTTCTTTCCTCTTCAACGTGTTTAAGGTAGCTCTTTTGAAAAATGGCAATAATAATTAAACTTGGTACCATTGTGAAAGTGAAAGTAACCTAGCACTAAACACCCTGAAATGATTGTTTTTATTACCAAACGTGCCCTAACCCGTTCTATGATATTAGTTTAAATGATACCTGTATTGAGGATTGGAGATTACAGAATTTAAATTTCAGTTGTTTTACGTATCTCTGGAACATTGTCAACCCCCATTGTCAAAAATTTTCACGTCTCTATTGAGCGTTCGTGCAAGTGACAGTCAACATTTGAGAGTATATCCTCGCTGCAGTCAGGTGCTCAACGTGGAAGTAAATGAGCTCCGTACTTACTTGGCGCAATTGATCGGTTGCTCTAAATTTAGTATTGTGGCCTGGCTCTTGGAACGGGCGAGTGGCTATATATATGTTGCTGGTGCCGTCATCTTCAGACCTCTTCCTGGTGTGCTCATTGGCTGATCTTCTTGTCACATTTGTGCAGAAGCTCCCAATCTGGGAAGGCTTCAGAATAGGAAAAGAATCGGAGCTTCTAAAAATACAACGCAGGTCTATGGGCCTGAAGTTCGAGAAAGACATAAGGTTCTGAGTATTCCTGATCGTGGGTTAGAGGGAATTGATTCGTGGGGATAGTGTTAACTCAGGATTTGAGATGCTGTTAATCTACTGGAAGCAAAACGTTCGAAGTACTGGTTTTGTGATGAAAGGTGGAAAAAATCAGTAATTCACTGAAAGTAAAAGCATAGGTTAAATACTTTGGTTTTGTATTAAGTTATGCCTAGTTGCAAACTAAGGCATTTTATAATAAATTTTGCCGGGTGGATTCACTTATCCTTCAATTCAGTCATTTTTGACCAATCCGAAAATTTTGTATTTTTTGTCAATTCGCATCAAGCGCAAGTTGAAGAATACAATATTCTTGCTCAAGCATCTAAATTTCAGCACAACCACGTAGCAGTTCATTGTCTGGAGGAAATGTTCATATATGAATGATGTAGTCGATGTTTGAACCGTCGGGCTAAAAGCCCGAAAATGGATGGAGATTTTGTGAATGGTGTGTCATCGACCAAATCGGTGACGACTGAGACATAGTGAATTATTTAAACCTGTGCTAATGGGATCACGTAAGAACTTTCCAAGTATAATGATTTTCGACGTACTGTTTGTGGAGCTCTTAACGTTCATTCGGATGATATTTGTGTTCATGCCGTCGAATGCCGAGTTAGATCATCTTTGTGAACCCCTCAGAGGGATACAATTATTGTATCTATGGGAATTAGCGCTCCCAGGGAGACAATGTGAGGGCCCGCGCTGAGAGTTAGGTAGGCTTTCTTTTTTGTTGAAATAAAATGTTTTTTTTATGTTAAGGACCACCTTTTTTCGGTTCACTGCTGTCCTGTTTTTCAGCACCTACTACTTCCTTCTTCAACTTTGGTTTTGTTTCATAATCTTCATTCACAACTTACTGTTTCTATGCCCTTTCTGCGTAGATTCCGCGTTTCATTACCTCCTTACTAAATGGTGCCTTCCTCTTTCCTCTCTTTGGATCGCATTTGTTGCTGCGGGTAGGGAGGCTAAAACTAACGACTAATCTAATCTAATCATCTTTGTGAAATGTTCAGTGATACCGCCGTAGTACAGTTCGTGAACTTGTCAGTTATCCACAATTGCATGGAATCAAAAATTTTTTTTAGTGTTCGTTTAAAAGTGAATTCACCGTTTTTCAAGTCGTCATTGAATGCTACTTAAGTAGATAATGAAGTTTCGCAAACGGCGGGAAAACCCAATAATAATAATAATAATTAGATAATGATGCTAGAATGTAAGAGATGTGTTGTTCCTCCCAAAATATATATTACTGTTGGAGTGGATGATATCAACCGTTCTGGTAGATACTATTGTATCTGTGAGAATCAGCGCTCCCAGGAGGAAGATGTGAAGTCCTGTGCGGAAAGTTAAGTAGGCCTTCCTTTTGGTGAAATAGGTTTCTTGTTTTTGTGGTGGACATTCTTTGGGTTCACTGCAGTCCTTTTTTCTGCAGCCATTATTTCAACTTTTATCTTCTTTCGTAAATTTCTTTCACTCTTACTGTTTTTGTGCTCAGGGTGTGGGAACACTTGGGCAAAGATTCCTCATTCCCTCAGCCCCATGTGAAATAATGCTTTCCATCTTCTCGTAAGAACACCTTTGTTTTGAGTAGGGATCCTAAAACAAACTTATTTATAACTATCAACAAGTCGAAATTCTATCAAACGGTGGCAGTTTATGGGATTGAATTGAGTTTTGGGCTCGATCACAAAAAAACTTGTAGGGGCGCTTGTTCTCCTCGTCTCAATATTATTAGCCTTTTTACTATTATCACGAGTGCACTATAATGTGGAATAAGTTTGAAGCAATTTCGAATGACGTTTGTTTTCAGTATTTTGTAATTTATTCAAATAATGTTTTTCGTAGGTACTTGCAGTGTTGGTGGTCACTTTTTCATTGTACTGTGAAGCATTGACCAGAAACGCGGATCTCGTACGTACAGCGTAATGTGAAATGAGGTTCAGTTGTTATGCTATCGTTCAGCTGTGTGCCTGTTGAGTTATCCTGCGTTGAGGTGATTAGTTCTACGTTTGATTAGTGTTTTTGAGACCCCGTCTTTGCGGCCCCCTAAATAGGTCATTTATGCAGTACAAACTTATCAGTGATCCGCAGTAGAAAAATAGAAATTTTTACGAAAATTTTAGCTTTGTACTGCACAATGTGAATCATGTACCCATTTTTAATATTTCTCACTTCAGGAATAAACTTCATCGCTTCAAATCCTGTGCCTCATAACGCAAGAAGTTTTATACACCTCTTCCTAAAAAGCCATCTACTTTCGATAACTACACGGTCTTTGCGCATTTTGGGAACACCTCGAAAGATTGTAAAAAGAGTGGAGCTAAAGGAACGGTCCTCCTTCTAATGTTCTGAAGCTGCTGTAAAGTATAGCTTTTCAAACTTATGTAAATCTTACAAAATTGTGAAGTACCGCATTTTATGACGGAGCGTAAAAAATTATTCTGTCAACAATTGGGTTCATGCGCACTCTTTTTCGAGTTTTCTTCAGAGGGATTCAATTATTGTACCTATTGGAATTATGCTTCCGGAGGGAAAATGTGTGGTCTCAAGTTGAGTAAGGTAGGCCTTCTTGTAGTTGGAATAAAACATGCTTTTGTTTATTTAAATACTTTTTTTTTTTTTTTTGCTTACTGCTGTCCTGTTTTTTCAGCTCCACCAACTTTTTTTTCCAACTTTATCTTGTTCCACAGCCTTCCTTCTTACCTTACGGTTTCTATGCCTGGGGTGTTTTGTGTGAGAACCTATTTTGTGCATAGGTTTGCGTTCTCTCAACTCCATACGAAATGGTGCCTTTGTCTTTCATCTCTTTGGAACGCCTTTGGTACAGTTAGGGAGGCTTAAACTGACTGATCTAATTTCATCTTACTTGATATCTTCTGGTTGTGTAAAAGCTTACGAAATGTGTTTCACTTACGTTCAATTCTGATGAGTAAACAAAAAACAAATGAAATAATCATGCAAATGGTAAATAACACCGAAACCTAATAACTCTCGGACTCTTCTCAGAATCTAACAGTTTTACTTAGCCTTCATCTAGTTGCAACTCGTACTGACTCAATGACAGCGAAAGGCTGGGCATGTTCTGTCTGTCAAAGTACTTTTGTTTAGTGTGAAATACACACATGATAGGCTTTACGAACCTGATTCACTACGTGGCCAATCCAAAAAGTTTCTAATAATGTCCGCTACGCCCGATCACGCAGGGCGGCAAAATGTTAGCATTAACCAGGGCTGTACAGGACGGGGGTAGGGACAGCTCGCTGTGTGCCAAATACGGCACATGATACTTTGAAATTTTAACAATTCCTAAGTGCCGTGGTGGTCAAGGCGTGTTAATGAGTTTTTTGAAAATCGCTTCGTTTGCTGCTATTTGGATGTTAATACGCTGTATGCAATTATTTTAAATTTTGCGTTTGTAGTAATGCCGTGACTGTTCCGGTAACCATGCGAAATGTGCCAGTAGTCGAGAAAATGAAATAAAAAATTTAAAACGACCCAAATTTTTACACATATATTCAGTTTTGAAGTGTCTGCTAATTCATTTCTCGATCTATAACACGTTAATTTATATAAACGATGTTCTTTTCTCAGGTACCAGAAAACGGCAGGTGCCATCGGCGCCGTGGGTGAGAAGACGTCTTCCCTCTTTGGTGGGATCGGGGCCAAGTTCGGTCAGCTGAAGGAAACTCCGACCTTCAAGAGCTTCGAGGAGCGAGTTGGCGGTGTCTACACTGCTGCAAGGGTACGATACACGAGCTGTGAAAAACAATACAACGTTGAATATAACGCTGTGCTGAGAACGGAAGTTTAGTGGCATGCAAAAAATTTGGTTCGAACTTTAGTTCGGGTTCTCCAAGTGAAGCTTTTCAATAGTGGTAAGGTGTTCGTTTTTCTCAAATATACCTAAGCAGTTACAGAAATCTGTTAGGTAAAGTACGATACCTAATCGATTCATTAGTCTTCAACGAACTTCAAAAACTCTAATGCTCGTAAAATTTGCATGTTGGAAATGAAGGAAAATTTTGTTCAGCTGTGGTGCGGCACAGTCGAAACGTGACGTGCTAATGAAGTTGATTTACAAAAGAAACGTGATCAGAAAAATTCCACAATGGGGTGATTTTCTTAGCTACCAATGTTAATGAACGTTCATAAACAAAACGAAAGGTTTGGCAGCATTCACTTCCCGTTTAGGGAGTGATGTGACTGTCAATAACTGACGTATTTACGAGTAGCTCGTTACTTCTTGTATGAGCTTGTGTCTAACAGGGGAACTAGGTCTCAAATATTTAACTCTAGAACATGTGTGAAAGCAAAATGAGGCATTACGAGAATAAAATTCCTTCTTGCTCTGATTCCCTATGCTTTACTATGTCGAGCGCATGATCCTCCTCGTGGAGCAAATGCGAGAGCTTTTGAAATCGGGAACACGCGAATAATCAAAACAGAGATGCTGCTGATGGCGATGACATTGAGGGGTTGGTTGGAGACACCTTTGATCATTCCCATTGTAATCGGTGGGCCGTAAAAACATTCTTGCGTTGTACACAAGTTGGCCAGTTTCCATTGGTGTAGTAACTTTCGTTGTTAATGCATTAAAAGTTTTCGATGACTGCAGTTGGGCGAACAAAAAGGTTATTGCTGTTCATGCAATGCATGTTTTGAGTCGAGATCCGCCGCTTACTTCAGCAATGAAATTCCCTGCCGTTAATCGAAGAGTCCTCCATCCAATTCAACGAGCCACTACATCTTCCCGTAAAGTTCTGCGTAACGTCGGCGGGAGCGACCACTCAACTTTGAACATTAAATGATTGCAGCGGTCTGAGAGCCTTCAGCTATCATCCTCTTGCTCGATTTTTGGTTACTTTCTGGATGCTCGTAGTTTCTTCAAGTTGTAGCCATTAGGGAAAATTACTTGAATTATTCAATCGAATATTTAAAATTTAGTAATATTCCCTTCTGCTATGCAGAATTTTTCCCTTTGTTTCGACTTTCATGGCAAAATTTTCTAGCGTTGAAAGTATATTTCACTAAGAATAAAGTGCAACAGAATTGTAAATGTGGAGATTTTGCTCTTAATCATTTTTGTAGCTATTCTATGTTTTGAAATTTTTTACTTATCTTCGTTTTTGTTCAATATCACTAGAACGCTCAATGGTTTAAGGAAAACCAGGGCATCTTGAAGAAGTGTTGGATTTCTTCGTCTCTCGAAGAAAGGTTGAAAGAGAGTAATATAAAAAGTTTGTGAAGATGTTGCGTAAATTTTAACAAAAATTAGGATGTAAAACACTGCTTGAAAATGGGCATGGAGTAGCAACTGAAACTCCACTCAAGGGGATGCAATTATTGTTTCTATGAGAATTAGCGCTCTCAGGGGAAAATCTGAGGTCCTGAGCTGAGAGTTAAGTAGGCTTTCTTTATGTGGAGAAAAAAAAGTTTGTTTTGTTAAGGACCATCTTTTTCCGGTTCACTGCTGTCCTGTTTTTCATCACCTCTGACTTCTTCTTCAACTTCTATCGTTTCATAACCTTCCTTCTCATCTTACTGTTTCTATGCGCACGGGATCCCTTGCGGGGAACACCCTTTGTGCATAGATTCCACGTTTCCTCAACTCCATACTAAATGGTGCATTCATCCTTCTTCTCTTTGAACATCTTTGTTGTGGTAAAGGGAGGCTAAAACTAAATTATAATCAATCAATCATATAAAACTTCACACAATCGGTGCTTTAATTTTTGCAGGAACTTTTGTTTTTGATAATGCGTTTGAGAGCTCGAAAAAAATAGTCATGTTTACGTAATGTTAAATCTACGCGTGTGAAGATAAAGAATTGTAATTAGTTAACAATGTTCTAGCAATCCACAACCTGTTCTAATGATTATGCTGGTTAAAAATTTGAGTTTTCTTGTACAAAAGCAAAGTTTATTTCATAAAATCAGAGCATCATGACTCTGGTAATTGTAATTGTTCTCATAACTTGACTCGTATTCTACTGTATAATTAATTTCAAATGTTGTCATTCCATTCGTTTGCTTTAGTTGTTTAAAATGTTAACATTATGAAAAAAATTGAAATCGAAACTCTCCCATAAGTAGAACTACGTAGCGCTCACTGGTTTTCAATACCCGAATAGAACTTTTTCCCATCTCGAAATTCAGCGACGAGCAAACTGCTCATGAGTCGGTGCATGAATTTAAGTTTACTAGTATTTTGAGAGAGTACATGTATACGGTTTGCTATGCATTTACGTGTTCACCAAAACTTCACATGCATAAACAGACAGCGCATCTAAGCAAAATTTTATTTTGTTAACCTATTGCTTCTTCATGGTAATTTAGCTGATATTTCTTTCGTTCTGAAAGGTTTGCAGCATTTATCGTACTGAAGGATTATAGTCTTACAAAGGTGTTAGTGAATTCGTGTATGCGTCAAATATAGTCGTGTACGTAGGACTTTTTATTGAGCTAAGTAATTCGTCTTTTTATTTGTGTGTACTTTAGAACGCCATTTCCACTTAAGAGGCAAAGTTAATCGAGGATGAAATTTTCACTGTGTGAAATTCTATTTCGAGTAGCAGAATCTCTTCAACGGTATCTCATGGTTCATTAGAAGGCTTCTATATACTTCTCTCTTTTAGTCGGTATTTAGATCATCTAGGTTACAATAAATAAAGATTATTGTAATGAAGCGCTCTTGAAATACCGTCTTGAATAGAAATTCATTGGATTTGAAAATCGGTATACCGAAATGTATACTTCAATACTATTATTGACTCGGGTATTTCAATACTCATTCTCATTTGTGAAAGTGTTTCATGCGTTTTCTTTTGTTCACAGTCGAAGATTCCTGGTGGCAGCGGGTCGAATTCCACACAGGACTTCGAGGAAGCATTCAAAGAGGCGGAGGGCGAGAAGGCTGCAGCTGAGGCCGCTGCCAGCATCCCTGCCCAGGACGGCATGGGGGTTGACCCCAGCCAGCAGCAGCAACCTCAGCAGCAGCAGTCCCTGGCGTAGAGCACCAGGTCAAGAGTGCATGTTACGGGCGGTGAAAAGTTACGGTAGATTTATTTGAGAGGGAGTAGCAAGGAACGGGAAGTTAGAGTGGTGGTGGTAGTAGATGCATAACTCTTCAAAAAATTGGTTCCCTCATTAGGCAAGTGGTTCTGGCATGTAGCTTCGTTAAGGGTTCTCATTAGGCTTTTCAGCGTGATCTTGAGAATAAGGTAAAGGTAAATCGCACAGCTGTTCTTGAGAGCTTCAGAGTGATGATCCTCAATGAGGGAAGGAAAGTTTGTGTGAGAGTGCGTTGGGAAGCGAGGGGGAAGACCAGGGAGAAATGAGATGGGCAGCTAACGAGGCTTGAATGTACATCATCATTAATTCTCTAGTTTCAATTCTGATTTTCTGTGGCTCTTAGCTTTTGGTTCTATAAGAAATTAATGAAACTCCGGGAGTAGAAACGGGGCTCTCGCTTTTTGACAACTTTCAGGTTCTCCACAAAAAAATTTTAGCTGAAGTTTTTCTTCGAGTATTCAATAGGTCTGTGAATGCATGATGGATCTTCCTTGTAAACGTAATTAAATTGTGATTCAAATTACAGTAGTCGTGTTGTTGACAACAGTAGTTATACAACTTAACTGGTTTTCATCGCCGAACTGCATACGCGGGACTTATTAAGAAGAGGTATAATTCCCCGAAATTGAGTTAACTTTCTGTTAAGTTTTTCTGCAATCTCGGCATTTTTTGAGTTTCATGTTCTGAAATTCCCCTTTTCTTCCTCCCGCTCTGTTGTAAATATTTGTTCCAGGGCCTTTGGTGGAGTCCTACCGTAGAGAAATGCGTTAAAAACGGCAGGAAGATTGCTTTGCATTCTATGTCTTCAGTACACGAATCATTTCGTAGATGAAGAATACTTCTCTCTAAGTGTGAGGCTCTACCAAAAGCAGGCGTCATGACTGCATCCACTTATGTATCATTAGGTAGCTGGTCTTCTTCCTGGAGACAATTAGTAGAAGGTATTTTCTCACTTGTAGCGGAGAATTGTTGTTTGAATTGTAACAGTCGGTTTTACTCGATTTACCGTTTAGTCTGAATCTCTCATGCTTGGAGCAATAATTGACTTCTAAAGCTCTTTTCGGTCAAAAACCTGCACTGGCTTCGAAACATTCCCATTGGTGTAAATTTTTTCACCTTCTTGTGTTAAGCAAGTACGATGTCAAAGGGGGTCATTGCCTAGCAAAAGTATTCGTCGGATATCAGCATTGGTAAAATGACGAAGGCCAAATGATTTACGGCACATCGTTCAGTATTACACACCAGCAAACTGCACGAAACGTTGGGGGTTGCTCTGTCTAAATTGGCTTCGACTTGTGCCACTCAGACATTATTTCAGTTTGGATTAGCTATTCCCATGCAGTTAGCTTTTACACTCGTGTTTCTTGTGCTGTTTTCTGACTATAGCGTGTGCGACGAAAATTCAATTCACAATTCTTTCCAACGCTGTATTCTTGGGTGCTAAAGTCGCTTCAACCTAAATACCTCATCCACTCCATCTCCCTTTGCACTCACATGAATATGTCCTTCTTTTCTCGTTCTCATTTTCACCTTGTCTCTCCTTTGCTCTCTTCGGTGGTCGAAAGAAAATTTTCAGGTCGGCTTACGTCGATGTCTGAGTGTCCTTAATTTGGGAAAACCTTCCCGACTGGAAATTACTCATACTTTAAAGTGCTTTGCTTTTTCCTTTATTTGCATTGCTTTTGTTGTTGTTAATTTATCCTCCTGCCTGTAGTTAAATTTTTTTGTTTCGTTTGTTAGTGCTGACGTTCATGTTTGAGACGTTCTTTCCACAATTCATCTTTTATCAATTTAGTCCGTTGTAACCATCAAATTTCCTGAGCTATGACTCAAAACTATATGCTGTTGAAACTTCATGGTTTGCTTGTAGTTTTTCGGTGACAGCTGTGCGTTCAACACGGGGTTTAAATGTGGAGTATCAGTCGTGCTGGTTTATTCATAGATCAGAAGAATTAAATTAATTGTCTTCTAAATCTCAGTCGCTTGTTCGTTCAGTTTCATTTCATAATCGTTCATTGTTTCTGTGGAACTTGCAACTTTGGTCAACATTTTAACCCACGTTTTTAATAAACTCGTGTAAACGTCTGCCCAAATTCCTCCTCGTTGGTAGATTTGACCGCAGTCAATGGATTAAACTTGTCCTGATTTCTGCGAGATCCCCTTGTTTTTCAAGGGCCTCATCAGCATGCCGAGTGTATGTGGTATTTTTGATGATAATAAATAATAATGATTAATTCAAGAAGTCTCCTTAGTTTATTTATCAGGTAGAGGGCCTTATTATTTTAGTGATGAATTTTAGAAGATATTACTAATGATGAACTATTAATAAATACCATTAATCCTATTGTATCAATTGTAGTGCAAGTTGTTATGGTTGAGTGCTGTGCAGTGTTTTATGTGTGTTGGCGGAGAAGCAATAACGGTGTCGCGATCTACGAGCTTCAACTTATATACATTCGTAGTCCTGTCTCCTATTCATCTAGTACATGTAAGTACGAAAGGTAGACTAAATCTAAAATGCTCATCCTCGTATGATGAATACATTCAAGGTGGAATCTTTTCCTTAAATGACTTTTGGAGAGATTCTTTAATTTCTCTCCTCTCAAGTCGCTGATGTATTTTATCGATCAGCACATTTGTTGCATTTATTTATTATCAAAAGATAATGTGACGTAGAGTTATATTTATGAAGATCGGCTTACGAATTCCTGTTATTTGAATGTGCGATCCGATAACACTGCAGTTTCTCAAAGTCTACTGAATGGATGACTGACGATGAGATTTGTGAATGGGGTGACGTTCTTTTTGCAAAATAAACTTTTTTCCGTGAATTTTTCATGAAGTTTACTTTTCGCTAAGACGAATTTACGTCGCATGGTAATTTAACTGAGGACCTTTCTAATTAAAACTAACACTCGTTTTGGGTGAGCATCTCTCTCCTATAGAGAGTTACTGACATAAAAACTAGCATCATTGCTGTGGAGGTTGCGACGCCGTTATTGCTGTCTCTCTTACTGCCATCTGTTGTTGTTGCGAGTGTCCCCCTGTTTCTTAATAGGTGTGCGTTGTCTTCTCTCGGCGTAGGCTGTTTGTTGACCTTTCCTTCCTGTCTTTGATGGAATTTGGGCTTCAGAGAGTCGCAAGGTCTGATCTTGCTTGACTTTTGCGAGCACTTTCAAGACTATTCTTGCATTTCCCCTGCCGCTAAATTTGCGCATATCAGTCAAAGCCTTTATTCTTTTTACGGCTACCTTTAGAAATGTCCATCTTGCCAAGTATGGGTACGATCAAAGAAAATGACATCTAATTTGAGATCTGGGACCAGTATTTTGAGTTTCGTCTGTTGTGACTCAATCATGGAAATTTTTGTCTTCCAGTTACTATTGTTCATCCTCTAGAGGTGCATCCAAAGTTTATGATTCTTGTATAATTATTAACTAATATGGTGAAGAATAACCATGATCCCTTGTAGATGTGCTTTTATGAGAAAACTTAAATGGCCGACTGACTTTTTCAAGTATTTAATGCGTGGTAAAGGAAAGTCGACCTTGACTCGATAGGCTTACATTGGTGTGCAATGCTCCTTCAGTATGGAGGAATGATCTAACGGCTTGAAATGCAATAACTGAGCAATTACTGTTCAGCTCGAACACCGACGCTGAGTAAAGGATTTCTTCAGGCTCGCGTTTGAATCGTGCGGCCTCATCTGGAGTTCTTACGTTGCGCAATGCGTCTATTAACTACGACAACACTCGTGTGCAATGATTTTTAGAGAGGTGGCCTTCACCAGTGCAATAGATGATTTTCATTGCTCTTAACAGGTTAGAAAGTCACTTTTCACGTGTTTCAAACTATTTAGCAGCACTGACGAAAAGGTGTGCTATCTTCGATGTTCGTTTTTGAGGAAAGAGACTTCTTCCGAAGCTGCAAAGGATCCATTTATGACTTCGTCAATCTACGGATCGTGATTAACTTTACAGTTTTGGGTAAACGAAGTAACTCTCACCTCAATTTACTCGTCAGTCTCGGTATCACTTGAAGGTATCGTTGGAAGATGTTCTGCTGCATGCTAGTGTAAGGCGTGACAAGGCAAATGTGTGAAACGACAGTCATCCACATTAGGCTGACCGATGCCGCTAATTTATGCTACAATGATAAAATAATTACATCCTCTGCGAACGACCACCCCTCGCAATCTTTATAGCTACATCGTCTTCCTTCCACTTCTAGATATTTTTCTTTCTTTTCGGTTGTACCTCTCCTAGGATGATAATCGACCGAACTGATACACCTAGCAGAATGCTTGTTCTGCAAATGACTACGGCATTGAAAAACGATCCCTGCTGTGCGAAACAACGCTGCACATACCTAAGGTTGCTCTTTTACTGAGCTCTGCTATACCGGCCTGTAAACGCTGTAAAAACGACTGCTACCATGGACGTCGTTAACCTGCGGTTGCAACGTTATTTAAACTCAATGTTACGGGAGTAGATCCTCCTCGCTGTTATCATTCCGCTTCTGGGGTCTTTTATTAACATTATTGGGCTCTCTGTGTTTTCTTTGGCGGTCAGAAGTTAGCACTGTAATATGATGCTTCTGTTGTTCTCATTATTGAATGTTTACTACTCCCTAACGCGCTTCACTTCACGTGAGTTATTTGGTTTGTCAATTAGCTATCTAGTGGATGAAAATTTTGAGTATCATTAAAATGTTAACTAGTAAACGATTTAGCCTAAATATTACCATTTCAATCTCCTTCCTGACGCAGGATGCTATAATACTAACGAATGTCAACATCTACAAGAGTGGCAGCGTTCCGTGAACACAATTTTCTGGTATGTACTACAACCACTCCTAAACACAATGCATAATTGAAGAACTCGGCTAATACCAACTAAAGGCTCTTCTAATTCAACTGCCGAAATTAGACATGATACAGCTATCAGTGAATGTCGAGTACGCTCAAGTTCAACAAATTTCAAGTTTCATGGTGAAAATGAGTAATTCACAGAATTGAGACAATTTTTGGACCAAGTTTACTTCTAGGACATCAACTTTGCAAGTGTAGTTTAAGGACACCAGTAAATTTTTGAATTTATATGCTACAGTATTCTGCAAATCTTGACTGCAAACAATTCGAAGTAATTCTTTTCTATTATACGGAAAACCGTGGTCTTTTTAATAAAATGAACCGAGCAACATTTCAAACAAAAACAGAACGCATAAGCCAAAACGAGGCCATGAATCAGTTGAACATTTCGTTTATAGACACCATATGGAGTTGGTGTCCTTAAAGTATACTTGTTCCCGTTTTTTTTCTCCACGATAAAAGTATAGTATATCTGAGGGCAATAAACACAATATAAATTTTTTCAGGACTATAATTTCCGTATTCACCTCGTGTGATTTACAACGAAATAACATTCTTTATGTCTTCGTGAAGAATTGAATCAAACCCTGCATTTCTTCTATAATTAAAAAGTAACTTTCACTAGAATCTAACACTTGGAGAAACAATAGCTTCTCAGTTATTCCTGCTCCGGAGATTTAGCTGATGGCATGAAAACGTACGACTTGACACGTGTTAAGACCTACGCACATTGCCGGAAAAGTTGTGTAACTTGACGATCTCTAACCCTATCAAGAGTATGTCAAATCAGCACACACGCTTCTTCAACGATCAGAATACCGGAGTACATGGTGCCCGCCGTAGAAAATGATTAATTTCAAACTTGCTTCACCCTCACACCTTTCTGGAATTACACTAATTCATATTCCTCGAGTGCAACTACACAAATATATAGCTATAAAACGCACTACTTGGTAATTCTTTGGTAGGTAAAAACCTATAGTCCATTCAACTGCTCCTAACTTAGAAAATCAGGCAGTAAGTGGCAGTGTTGAGGTAGTACAGTTATTGACTGCAGCAATGTTATTACTCCCCTCCCGCAATGCACAAATGAGCGTAATTCAACAATTCAAGTTAGTAGGCTTTTGGATTAGACTCGTCACTTTACTCAGCTTAGCTGAAATTGTGCTTAGACCAATCCAAATCAACCAGCACCTACAAATTTACTGATCAATTATATCAAAACGGTATCGTAACAGCTCTTCGTAAACGCATGACTCACGCCCATGATATAGAACTAGAAAAATAGGGAAACGACATCTAGGGCGTACGAATACTAGAGCCACTTCTAGACAGCCCTGTTTACGTAAGATGATACAGGTAGTTCAGCCTCTGGTGAGCAGCAAGAGCATTGAACAAATCCTAGTAGCGATGAAAGATTAACCGACACATCTCTCTCACCCTCTAGGCTAGATTTCTTCTTTCCTAGCTCCAAGTAGAAAATAGTAGGAGGAAGTCATTTCAGTTAACGTTTAAAATTTGTAAAGTGTTAACAGTGCAGGCAGCAGAGTTTGGCAAGCAGAAAAAACAGAGGTATTCCGAGCCTTCACTGGGCACTGAAAAGAATGAGAAAAACCTTGCCTCTAATAGCCGCTCACTCAAGTGAAGAACTATGCTTTTACTCTCTACCTGGTATGAAATCTGAGGAAAGAATCAGGAGCCACCAACCCTTGGTGAGGACGTCGCAGTACTACAAGAACTCCATTTCTCGTTCGATGCCCACGAACTTCAGCTGCTCGGTAGGCCCATACCTGCAACAAAAGTTTGATAGAGGAAAAGAGATCACAATGAAACTATACCAATTATTCCCCCTTTAGGATACTTTCGAAATAAAATTCTAATTCTTTGATAAAACAATGCTGATTTATGCTTGAAATACTTTGAAACTTTGCCGCGGAGATAGTGAACTGCCACAAACTTTTTATCCATGTTAACCCTCTAAAGCCCAAATTCACACTACAGTGTAACATAGCGCAACGTACGGAAAATTTCCTCAGAGTAATAAGTCTTAATTAATACTTAAACATGAATGAAATGCTAAGATTTCTAATTTCTAGAGAGGACACTGATTAGATAATAAATTCGTCGAAGCCCTAATCGCAACCAAGGTGTTCTCAAGAGAGAAGGGCAATTGTAGCATTTAACATGGGATTAGAGATGGGGAATCTGTGCACAAGATGCATGTTCCCACACCCTGCGTTTAACAGCACGACGGAAAGAAGTCTATGAACCAAGATGAAAGTTAAAGTAATGGGTGCTGAAAAAGGGCAGTGGTTAACCGAAAAAATACGAATAAAAACACTTTAATTCAACAAAAGGGAGATCTACCTAACCTACAGTTCGGGATCTCACATCTTCAAATTAGGAGGGCCCATTCCCATAAGTACACTATGTATTTCCCCATGAAGATTTACGAATTTTCAAAGCTGGTGTAGAGACGTCAGATGACATTTGTGACGTAAAATTGAAAAATGACGTTCACCAACGAATATCGACCGAACTTACGCAGCAAATCGACTGTATAAAACAACGATCTAAACTAGAAAAAACAATCAATTCAAGAAGAGAAAATAAGGCTTAGCTAAATACAAAACTCAACCCAGACCATCGCCCCGCTGGGCGCTATAATTCTGCAGTGAGTAACTCAGCTGGGAATCTCTTTCCAAAGTACTTACAATCCCTATAGGGTGTCATGTCTTCCAACGTTTATTAAACGAAAATCTCCTCAGACCACCTTCATTTTCTTGAGGGTAGAACAATTATTCTCGAGCCCATTCCTAATCCATAAAAAAGAACTACATAATACCCTTAAAACTAATTAATACTGAAAATAACTATTAATTGAAATGTCCCACGTACCTATAATCGAAGAAGAGCTCTTCTCCAGACGCGATGTGACGCTTGGCAAAGATGCCGATCCGATGGTCTCCATTCACCATCATCACCTTCGCGTAACAGTTCGGGTTGATGGAGTGGTTTGCGAAGCGAATCTTGTTTCCCTTGCGTGTAGCGTCAACAACAAAATCTGTAGGTATTGAAAGGATCAAAAAATGCTCCGCAAAAATCATTTCATAGCATTTGAATATGCTGTACATATTGCTTTTTTGTCAAGTGTCTAGAATGCTGAATGTATTTTTTGTCAGATCATCGCTTATATTGCTATGAATTAATTTTAAATCTCAGGAGCAATCAAGGAACGAAAATTATCGGTAAGTAAAGTGAAGTAAGTTGCTTACACTTCGCTGACTAATAGACAAGAAATTCTGACAATATTCGCAGTAATAATGATGAGAAAAGGTCCTGTTAGTAATTGAATGAATAATAAAAAAAGATCTATTTATTACGTTGTACAGTTGAGCAAAACGTGGGGAAAAAGTTTCTCTAACACTAACTTTTCAAACAGTCAACTTTAACATCAATTCAAAAGCACCTACACAAATACGCGAGTTACGGTAAATCGCATTGCATGTCGAATGAACAATCGATCATATAAGAAAAGTTACGAATGTGAAAAACACCCAATAAGACTTGATAAATGCGACTTTCATCTACAACAAATGCAATTTTGTTTAGTTGTCCAACAAAAACGGCATAGCTACACGACTACATTTTTATGGTAGAGAACCCTCCTTTCAATATTAATCAATAACAGCGCGCAGCAGCGAAACACAAACCGTTGTTGAGGTTGAAGAGAAAGGAGCACATGTACTTGTCGTACACCTTGCCACGGCGGTCAGCCTCGTCTTGAGAAATGATTTCCCCGCAATACTCTGATATGAACTCGTTCTTGTTGACGGAATCTTTCAGAAAGATGCCCCACCCAGCAACGTCTGAAGGTGCCATCAGCAAGTGTTTGTCTGCCGTGGAGATTAGATGTTAGTTAAGCCTCACTGACCTCAATTAAGACGTTCTAAAGATAGGAAAGAGGAAGGCACCATTTCGTATGGAGTTAGGGGAACGTGGAATAATGTACAGAGTACATTGTTTCAATGTACAGAGTACATTGAAACAGTAAGTTAAAGAAGTTTATGAAACAAGATAAAATTGAAGAAGAAACTAGTATGTGCTGAAAAACAGGACAGCAGTGAACCGAAAAAAGCTAGCTCTTAATATGAACAAAAAGAAGGCCCACCTATTTCTCGTTTCAGGACCTCACATTTTTCTCGGGGAGTGCAAATTCTACCGTGGAGATGAACAACATTTAGAGGAGGTGAAGTTGTTATAGCTCATCAGAACTGCATCATCTTTCAGGTTATACTCAACTCGATACAAGAGCAGATCAGGTAAAAAGAAAAAATGAATAAATCAGGTATGCCGCCCTTCGTGCGTTCGTGCACCGAGCCACGTAAAAGCGCTCGTCGTGTATGAATAATCGCATTTTGATCGAGCTCTTCCCGCCGATAGCACCGGCCCAGCCCCTGCTCAGACCTACAGTAAACTCCGCCAAATCGTCTCCGACTTTGATTCTCCGAAAGTAGTAGCCACGACGGCATACAGGAGCTAGAGCGACTTATTTACCAACATCCAATTTGAAACTGACGAGACTATTGTGATAGTTACAGAATAGAAACTTAATCTAAAGGCCCATTTTTACGAATGCTTCACGGGGAAGGAGGTGGGGGCTATTTAGAAGGCTTTCCATCAACAATTCACAGCTTAAGATCAGATTAGATGTTAGTTTAACCCTCCCTAACCGCTACAAAAAAAAGCGTTCCAAAGAGAGGAAGGCACCATTTAGTATGGAGAGAAGGGAACGCGGAATCAATACAGATAAGGAAACGCGGAATGTATGCAGAAGGGGCATAGAAGCAGTAAGTTGAGAAAAAAATTTATGAAATGAGATAAAAGTTGAAGAAGAAAGCAATAGGTGCTGAACAACAGGACAGCAGTGAACCAAAAAAAGGTGGCTTAACATAAACAAAAACATCCGTTTCCACAAAAAGAAGGTCTACCTAACTCATAACTCGGGCCCTCACACATTTTCCCCCTGGGATCGTGGCCTAGGAGAAAGGAGAAAGAGTGGGACGTTGTTAGCGCTATGTTTAAAAGCAATGGAATTATGGCAGGTAAGTCAGTGAGCGGACTGACTACACAACACAGGTGACTAAGAAGGAATAAACGGTGTGCAAGCCAATCATAATCATACATCTACCATTCTTTCTAGGGTTATCAAGGGCTAAGACAATCATTTGGTAGTACATAAATATTTAAATAGATAAAATATTTTTTTTTAATCTTACCCATTAAACGTCATAGTACTATTTACCAATTTTTGTAGCTTAAGGCATGATATATATTTTTTCATGTTGAAGGAGCGTTCACACGTACAAGCGATTTGACGAATTAATCTTCACTTCTTCACAAGAACAACAATGAACCAATATACTTCTCGTAAGTGTAAAAATAACGTGCACTACTCACGAAGGCCACGTTGGACAGAGACGTTCTTGCAGGTAATTTTAGCGACAGTGAACTGATTAGCACCACAGGTAGTGCAGAGGTCAGGATCGCACTCGCGCACCGCCAGGAAGCAAGGGCACTGCTTAGTGTTGCACGAGGCTTTGCACCGACACCCTGGAAACCTGTTTTGACCTGCACACACATGACACCACGCTGCATCATGAATAAGGACCGAGTGAGTCATTAACCTTCCCACCGATGTATCGACATTTCTTCTCTTATATTAAATTAACTGAATTATAAGAGGCATTCCCAAGGCACCCAAAAACACTTGTTCTGAACTGCACACACATGGCACTACGCTGTATCTCGGATACGGGCTGAGTGAGTCAAACAAACTTTCACGCCACTGTATCAACCTTTCTTCTCCTTTATTAAATTTACTGAAATGGACGAGGCTTTGCACCGGCACCCAAAAAACTTGTTCTGAACTGCAAACTACGCTGCATCTCGGATACGGGCCGAATGTGTCATTGAAACCAGCACAAAACTTTTCCCTCACTCAAATCTACTTGTAACCTTTTTTACTTAATATAGTGCACACAATGTAATAATTAGAAATTTTAGCAATTAATATAATGCATGTAATTCACCGAACAATTGGTGCATCAACGAGTTTGGATTAGCTTGATGCGTGTATTTGAAATGTCTCATACATGATACGTTACGGAAAAAAATTTTATAATTTGAAGAAAACGAGAGCACACAAAACGAGGGACCCTACATGCTGGAAAACATTTTTTCTAGATGAAATGATTTGAAAAGCAACGACCTCTTCAACAAAG
The DNA here is from genome assembly GCA_014220935.1 of Platorchestia sp. MABIK. Taxonomy (NCBI): domain Eukaryota; kingdom Metazoa; phylum Arthropoda; class Malacostraca; order Amphipoda; family Talitridae; genus Platorchestia; species Platorchestia sp. MABIK. The sequence goes on along the minus strand of JACJUY010001392.1, from coordinate 54,551 downwards.
CTTACCACATAAGCAGATGTTGCAGACCTCATCTGATCATTGAGCCATACCTAACTTTTGTTCATCGGGACCAAAATTCAATAAAAAACAAAATTACTGAAGACTAAAAAGTTCACAACTGTGGTCAAGACATCCCAAACTCGCGTTCACCGGTACCAATATCCAATAGAAAATGAATGTTACGTAAAGTTGGCCATTCAGCTTCTTACAATCCTGATCGAGTCATACATGAATTTCGTTCAACCGTAACAAATAAAAGAAAACAAAAAGTCCTGAAAAATAAAGTCCACAATCCTGGTCGAGTCAGACTTTAATTTCGCTCAACAGTATCAAAATCCCAATAGAAAAAGAAAATAAATGAAGAATGAAGTTTCCAATCCTGGTCGAGTCATCCCATTCCTTCATGGGTACCAATATCCAATAGAAAATAGAAATATCGAAGTTGGCGGTTGAGCTACTCATATTTCTGGTGGAGTCATCCCAATCTTTCATCGGTACCAATATTCAATAGAAAGTAAACACGACTTGATTGGCGGTTTAGCTAATCATTATCCTGGTGGAGTCATCCCATTCTTTCAACGGTACCAATATCTAATGGAAAAGAAACACTACTTGAAGATGGCGGTTGAGCTACTCACAATCCTGGCTGCAGTGGCAGAACTTCTCACAGAAGTTCTGGGTGAGGATGCAGCCGCAGTTCTGATCACACGGCTGGTTGGGGTGGTCGCAGGGCGAGTAATTGTACACGTGGTTGTTGCTCGAGTCTTTCTTCAGCTGCACCACGATAAAATAATGATAGGTTAGATGTTAGTTTAAGCCCCCTAACCGCAACAAAGACGTTCAAAAGAGAGGAAGTGTGAAAGCACCATTTAGTATGGAGTTAAGGGAACGCGGAATCTATGCACATCTATCCTTAACAGTAAAAAATTCTCTCAATATGAAGGCCTACCTAATTCTCAGCTTGGGGCCTCACATTTTCCCACTGGGATAAAATTATAATAACTCCGCGTAAGTCAACATACTTTTGCACAAAAAGACACGTGAGGAATTTCAAAAGAGATATATTGTTGCTTCAACCAAATGGTTTGAATTAAATTCGATTTCTTCTTTCGGTTTTGACACGCAGAATTGGAGAATTCAGAACCAATTCACTAGGCACCAAATTGTCCGAGTGAATAACGGAATAAATTACGTAACACACTTGGTTCCCCACTTACGAACACAATTGGTTCCGAACAGTTGTTCGTTAGCTGAATTGTTTGTCAAGTCGGTATATGGTCATTTTCGGTCTATAATTGGTAATTAAGGGTATTTAAAATCCCCCATATATACGAATCCTTTTTTAAAATCCCTTATAAGAAAGATAAGACATAGAAGATGTAATATTAAAGATTCAAATAATAAAGATAGTTAATGAAAATACTTATAATGACAATATTATTTACCTTCAATTTACACATATCACATTAGTCAACTTGTTCCGAATGTTCAAGTATTTTCGAATATTCGTAACTCGGATGTTCGTAAGTAAGGAAGCTAGTATAGGTTAGAGTATTCATTACCTGAATTTTACGGCAATGCATAGACCAAAGCCTGTGCTTCTTTTTCTTCTTGCGGGGTGGAGTGTTGTCTTTCTGAACGGCGTCCGCCGGTAACTCTGTGCTCTCCAAGCGAGAGAACTCGTACACCTGCACCAACAGGAGGCATTAGCGTCAATTGGCGGCATTACCGTCAACTATTCCTTGTGAAATTTTTCCCCGTGAATGGCAAGGGTATTTTGTCAGTAAATATAAAACGGGTGCATCAAACGTCCCTAACTTCTAGCCTGGAGTTGGAAGATGAATCTAACCTTTACTCAATGCGATTGAATACTGAATATTAACAATATTGAATCAACCTAAATTTTTAGACTAGAATAATTTATACTCAACAGAATTCTGTATGTATGTGTAGACCACAAAGAAATTCATTTTTACCCAAAAATTATTCCAAAAATGGAGAAAAGCCGATGTAGAGCGGAAAAAACGTTTTCCGTTTAGAGAAGTCGGGCACCATTTAGTATGGAATTAAACGAACGGGAATTTATGCACAAGATGTGTCCCCACATCCCGCGCATAGAAGCAGCAAGATTGATTGAGGTCAATAAGACCAAAGTTGAAGAAGAAAGTAACATGAAAAATGGTCACCAGTGAATCAAAAAAATATTGTCCATTACAAAGCAATAAAAATATATATTTCATTTCAAGAAAAGAAAGGCCTCCCTAGCTTCCAGCTCGGATATTCAAATCTTCCCCCTCGTAGCACTAATTCCGAAAGAAGGATTAGATTAGATATAAGTTTAAACCTCTCTATCCGAAAGAATAGTCGTTTCCTTGGAGAGGTCAAGCGACAACAATTAGACTGAGCCAACACTCACCTGTTGACATGTTTTAGACATGATAGCCTGAGCAATGGCACAGTAATTGTTTAGGAAAACTTTCTGGAGAGCGCGGAAGAGCGACGCTTCTGAAGCCAGCCAACCTTCAGCAGGCAAAGACAGAGCAGCACCGCTTGAGTCCTCCTTCTTGTCCTCGACTTTGCACTGTCCGCCGTTATCGCGTAGCAGTGATACGACGGTACAGTGGTCACTGTCACACGGGGCTGTGTAGACGTACTTGCCATTACGGTCGTTTTCGCAGCCGTAGTATTTACCGCTCCCGGATGCCCGCTCCTGGTCATGACAGCTACCGCCCCCGTTAGGGAAACCAGATGAGCCGTTGAAACTGTTTTGACGGCGTATGCCCACACCGCCATTGCAGCTTCCATGTCCTGGTTGCGTGAAATATCATTAGCGTCCAGAAAATTTGGCATTACTAAGATAGCATGCACGTACGTACTACCAGAATATAGCACAGCAAAATCTAACTCACTGCCCCCACTATGCAAAGGTGGAAAGTTGCAATAGTTTATAAAATACAGAAAAATTATCTTATATTGCCTAGTCACCCATGTGAGAAACAAAGTTAACACTCGACCGTAGAGAGAGTAAATGTGAAGAGTTATCGAGGCAATAATATTTTAATTATTATTCAAATATTTTCTAACTGAAATCAAACTTGCAATACATATTCAACAAATGAACTGAAGCATAATCATCCTTCGAATAAAATTTTATAACAATGATAAATTGCAAATGCAAATTATCGAGCAACTTATATTCATTATATATCCATGAAATATAATATTCATATCATTGAATGTAGTCATCTATTATTATTTACATCTCATTATCAACAACTATCTACTTCAGAAACTGATCGAAATAATAAACGATAAGGAAGCATCGCAGCAGGGCTGCAGCCACAGAGGATCTGCAGAAAAGGCCTTCAATTTACAAGAATTATTGCAGCAACATTTCAAATCGATTCTTCCTATAATACAATTTATTTATTTCAACAAATCATTCCTCGCAATGACATAATTTCATCACTTCAAATAATTCTTTGCAATAATATAATTTTATTACTTTAAACCAGTGGTTTCTGAACTTTTTATTTACCACCCGCTTCTCAGCAAATTTTTTATCTACCACCCCCTCTTAAGATCTTGCAGCCCTCTAGTGGTTAATTTTATTGAAAAAATTTAGCAAATTATCATAAATTTGAATTTGCAATTTATAAAAAAATTTCCAAGATGGGCACCTAGAGCGCTTCACCACCCCCACCCAAGCCCACTTTGGGAATCACTGCTTTAAACCATTCCATGCAATGATATAATTTAATTAATTTAAATCATTCTTCGCAATGATGTACTTAAAGCCTTTTAAATCATTCCTCGCAATGATGTACTTAAAGCCTTTCAAATCATTCCTCACAACGAAGGATTTTTTTATGCAATTATTTTGAAAATAACAAAACGAGCACACAGTTCAGTGTTCTACTCTGTCATCCTTTGACTATGTACCTCAAAATACTTTAGTGATACATTTTTATAACTTCTATGATCTCAGAAGACCAAGTTAGGTTATAATTGCAACGAGCCTACTGCTTTAAAATAAATGGACACTTGCAGCATCGACAGAAGCGACTTCATTTTTAAATCAACCAATTATGCGGTGCCGAAATTAATAGGTATTTCAATTTATTTGTTGTGCGCCTTCCTTCCTAAATAAACCTTCACAACTTGAACATATTTGACACAGAATTAAAAAGACTAACGTAAATAACAAGGGCTGTATTAAAGAATCCCAACATGTCAAATACCACTTTAATACAGCCCACAACTACAACAACCTGTCTTGCTAGAAAGCAGCTGCTCTGAAAAGGAAAAAGAAACACCTGAAAATGGGTAAAGAAGGTATTTGAGATACCCTACACATAACATTTATAGCATCAAAATCATGGGATGAGTTATTGAATGATGCGTGAGAGCGCCCGCAACTCGAGATCAGTTAGCTCTATAATTTAGACAAGATCGAGAACAGTTAGCCGAAAAGAATCTATACGCACCTCTTTGCAAGACACGATCAAAACAAATATATATTCGAAATAATATTCTTACACTTGATATTACATGAGAAATATCACGAGCCTTCGCAACGTGATGCTCGTTAGAAGCAGATTCTTAAAGTTAAAATGAATTGTGGAGAAACAATGTTAATGGATTACAGGGCTTCATTAAGACCAATATCGGTCAGTTGAAAAAGGTTATAATTATGAGCGATTTCTTCGGGAGCTGAACGTTATTGGTGAAAAAGTTTCTACACGACCTTAATCAATCAATAGAAATAATTGCTCTATTTATTTTCCACATGTTTTCAAAATCTGGGAGAGTTCGTCAGAAAAAACTATGTTCAAGATGAAAAGCACTCGATTCTGAAAGAATGTTTGGAACTTGCTTCATAATCATGCAGTACTGAGAGACAATCTTCTGAGGAAGTAAGCAATAGACGGATCATCTGAACCATTAAAAAAATTTTTCAAATTTAACATATTGCGATAACGCCATAAATAAATAGAATGCAACTTAGACTTTTAGGTCGCATCATATTTTCCAAACGATGCGTTTTAAGCCCATGTAAAATATGAGCCCATATGAATAAATAGACAGATGGCAACGTCAACGTTTAAGGAGCATTATATTCTCCAGATGGATGCATAAAAGCCCACAAAAAAATTCAAACACATCGCAGGACACACATTCTCAATGAGAAAACGTCTACAAAAAAGGCACTATCTAAGTCTTCCTTGATAGTAACTTGAATCTCCACAGTATGATAAAGCAACTTCGCAAATCACTTCAAAGCAAAGACAGTTCAACTCACGGTATGAAGCAAGAACTAATAATTTAGGTAAGTTGATTTTCTCTATAGAATAATGAGGCCATCTCGCTAATCACTTTAAAGCAAAGACCGCTCAACTTATGGTATGTAGCAAGAACTAATAATTTACGTAAGTGAATTTTCTCCATAGAATCAACCTCGCCAATCACTTTAAAGCAAAGACAATTCAACTTACGGTATGTAGCAAGGCCTAATAATTTAGGTAAGTAGATTTTCAAAAAAACAATTTATTATGATCTATACACCAACCTTGCACAGACGTAGGAGGTCTCGAACCCAATTACAGCCAATTGGTCCTACAGGTCTCGAGAGGCGCCTGAATGGTGTGCTATTTAGACACGCCACTCACGCTCCGCATGGATGAGTGATGAGTGAGTGATGTGATGAACAACAATTGTGATGTATGTACCTCACCTATCTCTCACAACAGTGATGAGATCATTTGGAAAAACACACACCGAAATCGTAAAGTGAAATTTCAGTCATTGCATTAGTTGTGTTGTTTGCTGTGGTGTTTGAGGAATTTTAGGGTTGTGATGAGCGCTACGCGTGTTGTGAATTGGACTGCGTATATGAGAATGCGTAACTTCCGACCCGGTCGTAATGCAACGGAATACAGAAACACCTGATGGACAGTCTTCTCAATGTGACAAAAATACGGTTTAGGATTCAAAAATACCTACACTTTAGTCAGTGTAGTCAGTATTCAACTGGTATTGGAGCCTTGACCATTTGATGATGTCATTACTGCGTTGTAACGACCATAATGTTCATGAAATATAGGAACACAGCGCGTATTCCCCAGTAAAATTTAAAAGCCTGTAGAGAGATGGAGGTAGTGACGTAAAGGAAGATGCACTTGCTCCTACAAGAGCAAATGAAGGAGATAGAACAATGAAGTTAAAGAGAAAGGAAAATGGAGGACGCAATGGACGTCTTCTTTTTCGAGAACCCAGTATACTTCAACGAAAAGTAGAACTAAGAATCAGCCAAAGTAGAAAAACTGTTTCGAACAGAGATTGAGGACGAAAGACGGTGAATAAAAACGTTTATCAAGAAGTGGTATTTAATTTTTAGAAAAATTGAAATAAATAGTGGAATACAGCAATGAAGAGGCAGAGGGAGGGAGACAAGAGTTTAAATAAATCTTAAAAAGAACAGCGACCAAAATAAATTGGCCACCACAGAATAAGAAAATAAAAGGAAAAAGTGACTATGACAAAAAAACTGCCAATGGAGGAGAGGTTTGTGTCTGAAGTAGAATCCCAGATAATAACACCTCTTATCAACAGAATATGTATATTCTAGAAAAAATGATGAATGGTCATCACGGAAATGCAGTTGAAAGTGAGCATAAGTGAATCGGTCGACCAGTTTTTCATCGTTAGGGACAAAAGAAAAAGAAAAAGAGAAACAGTAGAGATTTAATTAAACAATTTTATCCATTTTACTAAGCCATTATGTCCATTTTACTAAACCATTATGTCCATTTTACTAAGTCATTATGCTCGTTTTACTAAGCCATTCCGTCCATTTTACTAAGCAATTACGCCCATTTTACTAAGCCATTACGCCCATTTTACTAAGCCATTACGCCCATTTTACTAAGCCATTACGCCTATTTTACTAAGCAATTATGTTCATTTTACTAAGCAATTATGTTCATTTTACTAAGCAATCATGTTCATTTTACTAAGCAATCATGTTCGTTTTACTCAGCAATTGTGTCCATTTTACGAACAGTTTTGTGTCACGTCTCACAACGTTCTCTTCTAGTCACAATGTCACTCACTGTTTAAGGGTCCACATTGTCTACGCTTTAACAAAATAACGTTGGAAAATGGAATACAAGCTGTGTCAGGTTACACAAGAGTTAGCATCCAGTATGAGCGTGTAGTGTTCTGTTCCATCAGTTCGTGTCTGTGGAGCACAAAACCACGTCGGTAATTGGGATACAAGTTGTGTCAAGTTGACCAGAGTTAGCATCCAGTATGAGCGTGTAGTGTTCTGTCCCATCAGTGAGTGTCTTGGAGTAGCTGTGTCTGTGTAGCACAAACAAAACAACAACCTACCGTCGGGGTGGCCCACCGAAGAAGTCGACGGCCCCCCTGCACCACTACCGTCCTCCCCACACGGGGAGGTAGCAGGAGCATCAGCAGCAGCGGCCGAGGCAGCAGCAAAGTACCGCACGAGTCGCATGCTATCGTTGCTCTCCTCTGAACTGCCTTCACAGTCATTACCGCGGTCCTGCGACGAGCTCCGCCGCAACTTGCTGACGTGCAGACCGACGCTTGCTCTGCTCATGCTGCCGCTCGCGTTGCTCAGGTTTGAGGCATCCATGCTCGCGTCCTCTACAGCGAGGTTTGATGATCCGCTCGCGTTGCGCACCTCTGGCTGCAGCACATGACGTGTTTACGTTAGGACATTAGATGACGTATTCAATGCTACTATAGCGTGAGGCCTACCGCCAAATATCGCCTATCCAGGTGCAGTTTGAGATGTACAAATTTAGTGTTCATCGGTAAATTAAATGCATGGAAATGAGCAATATTCATTAGTAACCTAACCTCATGCTATAGTACTAGCTAGATGTAGATTTCATGCTATAGTGTGGTAGACCTCACACCATAGCAGCACCGCGTATAGTTAGTGTGATATTAGGTGGCGTATTGTTAGTGTGACA
>JACJUY010001392.1:16748-44729 GCA_014220935.1 Platorchestia sp. MABIK | reverse complement strand
CCAGGCAGGGGCAGCACTAACCAGGCAGGGGCAGCACTAACCAGGCAGGGGCAGCACTAACAAGGCAGGGGCAGCACTAACCAGGTTGAGGTAGCACTCAGCACTACAAGGCTCTCTCAGTTGTCGCAGCTCAGGACTTTTTCTTTTGTTGATACCTGGGCGAGGGTGAGAAGAAGCAAGCCCTGGAAAAAACATTAATAAAATTGGAGAATACATAGAGCATTCAATTTATCAAAATAAGAATTTAAATTTTGCAACGTAATGCATGCTAAAATTGTTTTCTAGTACCTTGTTCTTGAACTTGCCTTTTACAGTCCAAATTTTTACATAAACTTACCTATTTTACTCTATAAAAATCAATAAAGGATCTCTATCTGCTGCCATCTACGTAATCTGGCAACAACAAAAAACTTTTTAATTTATCCCTGTTAAAATTAACGGCTCTTTTTACCAGCTGTTAATTAATGAATTTTTTCTTTCCAACAATGAATGTTTGAAAAAGTGATTTCAGGTCAAAAATTTGTTCAGATGCTAGGACTTTTCAGAGCAAATTAGATTTGACTGCAAGTTGGTTTCAGTCTCCTTATCCACAACAAAGATGTCCCAAAAAAAATAAGGATGGAGGCACCATTTAGTACGTAGGCAAGAGAACGAGGAATCTATGCGCAATATATCATCTTACACAAGGCCTACCTAACATTCAGTATGGGACATTCAAACTTACATAAAATCTATCTGAAATTTAGCCAAATTTTCAAATGATTACACTAAAGTAACATCGCTGTAAAAATTATCTTTTTTCATCCAAGCTGTATTTGAGTGTAGGATAAAATTGTCACTGAAACTTCAAGCTTTGTTTTAAGTGAAAATTTTTAGGCACAACAATCCTACTATTAGTGGACTTCAGCAATAAACCTAACAAATTGTTTTGATTAACCAAGTCTCACAAACAGAAGCTAGTACTATCAGCATAACACATTACAACTCAATAGATAAAAAATGTGCGAAAAAATCTAATGAATGAATGACGAGATCATGAATACATGTGTTAAAAAGCAACTCGTGAGAAATATGATAAAACATTTTATAAAACAAGTTAGAATTTACAAAACTCCAGAGCCCAACCTGATAAAATAATAGCTATTGAATAATAACTGCATTGAAGAAATGAAACAGCAAAATTAATGTGGAAATGTCAATGAATAAAATGCTCATACCCCTACAGATAAGTATGTACTATGCTAAAATAACATGACACCAAAAAATAATTGTGTCGGAGTGAAATCATAAACTTCTATATTATACTTACAATTAGGAATAATTGTGAATTCTTGTACCAAAACCAGAAAAAATGTTTATATCACACTAACAAATTAGTTTGAAAATCAAAAAGGATGATTTCACATTAATAAAAATCGGTTTGCTCATTTGAAAGCTTACATTGTAAAATGGTTGGACAAGATTGTGATGAAATCATTACTAAGAATTACTTGTACCCATTACATTCACTTCAACTTGAGTGTACCGAAATACGTCAACTGAATTTCAATTATCTAGAATATAAATGAAAAAAAACTTGTTAGCTTATCAAAGCTTGATAAAATTGCAAGCAGATATGTGAGATTAACAAAGTGGATAGAAAATCAAAGAATGTTACATGATTTTTTATGTACTTATGCCACAAAATTGCCCACAAAAATTCATTTCCCCGTTATATTTATTGATTACCTTTGCCACAAAAGGGCTTAGATAAACCCACTTTTAAATTAAGCATTTGATTACCTATGTCATGTTACCCAGATAAACCCACTTCCCAGATAAACTTTTGGTTACCAATGCCACAATATTGGCCAGATAAATCCATTTCCTTGATAAATTTTTAGTTACCTATGCTGCAATGTTGGCCAGATAGATCCCCATCCCTCACAAATTTTTTGGCTACTCATTCCACAATACAAAGCCCTGTTGATTTACCTGCCTCCCAGTCTCTCTTAGTACATACTTAATCAAAAAACAGACTGGGATCTTATTTTTGAAACTCAGTCTTGGCTCACGTAGAACTGTTCATCATTTTACAAATTATACCCAACGCCTATGCAGATGGCTAGTCAGCAAAAATTCAAGGACTTAAGTTCACTGTAATATTAATGAAAATATGCTTCATCAATAAATAACATAGGAGAGTATTTACTTTGATCAACTGAGGGACCCTTCCTTCTGTAAGAATTTTTTTTCACAAATTTTTGAACATTTAACATTCACTCCAACACAAATTCTGAACCAAGCACACACTTACCATATAAATTGTATAAATTGTCATATTTAAGCTATTACGTTAGCACTCAAGTATGGACATTGTTCTCAGTTTGGCCTTTTTGACTATAAATAAAATGCAGAAAATGTAAAAAAATAAAGAATTTGAATAGTGCAAGCAAGAACGACTAAACCCTCCTCGCCCACCCCTAGCCCACGCGCAAAAACAAAAAATACGTCAAGAAAGAACTATGCCAGTCAGAAAAATCTCCCCACGAGAAAGATTCGCAGCAACCACCCAAGTTAAGAGGACCGTACACCTTTTACACTTGTTGTTTATTTGTGAACCAATGCTCATGAACTTTGATAGACTGGTAAATTTCTGAAAAAATTTGGAGTCACCCTCTGAGAAATTTTGGATTCACTTCATAGAAAATGAGTTCCGGCCAAGAAAACGGAATATAGGGGAGGGATACGGCAAACCCTACTCCTACTACAAATTTCAACCTATAGACATGATATCAGTGTCATTTCAAAGAAAAACACTCGGGCAACACCGCTGAGGTAGGAATGCTTGAAACTCGTTTTGGTTTTGGAGATATTTCAAATTAAAAAACAAATTTTTGAAAAATTGCCAAAAAAGCTGGATTTTTTTACTTTGATGGCCTGCCATTTTTTATCTAATTCGGAAATCTCAAATTGTAGAAGTAGCATTTTGTGTGAGGAGCTTCGAGTTTCCACAAAAGCAAAAAACAAAATGACATTTTCACAATAAAACATTTTGTTGGTTTGGGAAAAAATTTTTGTTGTTTTGTTTTTGTGATTGAAAATTTTTTAAAGGATTTGTATTTAAAAAGTAAAAAATTCTTACTAAAAAAATAATTTTTACAACAAAAACAGCTCCCCCTTAGCACTAGTCCACCCCCTATAGTTAGCGTTCTATTGCGTGCACGCCTGTAAAATTTATTGTGGATGTTCAGCACATGTATAGCTTCAATTTAAAGCAAAACAATTTTTTTTAATTTAGCCGAAAAAAGTTGTATGGTGGCCTTAAAGGTGATTATTTCAAGTTTGGTTAATTTTAGAGGCAAATTTATGTTTTTATTAATGCACCATTAATCTCATTATTCTCTGCTACTTCGCTCTGAATCCACCGAGTGTAACGTCAGTAGCACTGCCGAAAGCCCAATGATTGTTTAACTCAATTTATACCTCGTTATGCTGGCAAAACAAGGTGCAAGCATCTCCATGAACCGAAAAAGTAAATAAAAAATTAAAAATATAAAAGAAGAAGACTCTCGAAAAGGAGGTTGGTTGCACGCTACAACTATCTCCCGCTAGGAAAGAGAGAGAAGCAAAGAATTCAAGATAAGACCAACCTAACTACACATCTAAGTCAACAACTGACTCCTGCAACAAGTGTTGTTGATTCTGTGGTGAGTAGCTTGAGCAGCCAGCACTAACTTCCCAAGGTACACTGATGATCACAAACACTATCTACCTTAAGCTACTGTTTAAAATAGCTGCTGCTTCAAGCACACACCATCACAAGTACACCTCAGGTTGTAATCAGGCATCTCCTGCATATTCCCAAGGAGAGCAGAGTCCCTCCAAGATATGCTGGAGTACAATTCTTTACAGCACACCTCCTGAGGGGTTTTTATTCAACTCATAAAATGCTCAAATTACATTTATGTTTACATTCTATAAACATGCTTCATTTCAGTTTCAAGTTAGCAAATTATCACTCACTCAAAATACAACCCGATTATTTGCTCAAGTTTATAACAAGATAGAATGTTGAAAATATTTTGCAGAAACACGACACAATGAGAATGAAGCGTTCTTGAATGATGAAGTTCCGACTTAGACCAACAAAACAGATATAAAGATGCATCATAAATATGGTTAATAACTATGAAACTGTCATGAATGTTAAAAGCCAAAAAGATGCGTCAAAAACATAATCAATAATTGTATGGAACTGTCATAAATGTTAGTGGCCAACATATAACGTAGAAGAAATTAAAAAACCATTGAGGATCACGTACCACGAAAGATTACTGAAGTCATAGAAAATCAGCTACACCAGTGCCCAGCAATCTCTTTGTACTTGAGATAAAACAGGAATATTTAGCAAGGCCCGGAGATGAGCAGGTCTGCTCCACCCACCCTACTGGTTTTTAGATTAAATTAGATGTTAATTTAAACCTCCCTATTTGCAACAAAGGCGATCCAAAGAGAGGAAGGAGACAAGCCCCATTTAGTATGGAGATAGGGGAACGCGGAATCTATGCACAAGATACATGGAAACAGTAAGTTGAGAAAGAAGTTCATGAAACATGATAGAAGTTGAAGAAGAAAGTAGTAGGAGCAGAACAGCAGTGAACCAAAAAAGATGGTCCTCAATATAACAAAAACGTTTTATTTGAACACAAAGAAGGCCTATTTAACTCTCAGCTTGGGACCACCAGTTGAGAGTTAATGTTATGACATAGCATAACCTGATTTTTTTCAAAGAGAAGACCAGGCTCTATCCAAGACATCAAAAAAGTTTCACTCATTCACAGGCATTCTTTACTCATATTTTTAACTAACATTCTTACAGTCTGCAAAAAGAGCGTCCAAAATGGCTTTTTCTTGCCAAAATCCTCAAGTAAAGCTTGTTTTAAAATAAAATTTATTCATGAAGACAACTCAGCAACTTGTAACTCTGCAAGGTTACCAGAAGAGTATTTTTGATCTAATTAATCTTAAAAAACAGAGACTAACTCGAGGATTTGGTTATAAAAAAAACTATGTGGTGGTCATGTCTGAAGACACACGTGCTGGTCTCTCAGCACGTTCAGCACCTCAGCAAAACCCTGAGGTAACTGCTACAAAACTTGACGGAAAGGTTAGAAAAAACAGACAACACATGGAATGGCGCAAGAGAAATACAAAGACTACCAAACTTCACTAATCAATTAGACAAGGCCAGACAACGCAAGATTTAACAGAAGAGAAATAAGAACCCTATAAAACTTGACAAAAATGTAAAAATATAACCAAACAAAACGAGAATTAGCAGAGGAGAAATGCAAAGGAAAACGATAGCAATGACATGAAACATGAATGGAAAATTATGAATGTAGAAAAAATGAGAAAAAATAAATTGTGCATTAATACTAATATCTAGATGGGAAGAACAATAGGCCGTTGAAGACATGAGAATAAAATATCATAACACCATATGCGCATGAAAACTTCAAAGAAACTGCGTAATATGAAAGAGAACATGATTGCCCACAAATCAATGATATGAGCAATAACTATGAGCAGAGCAACGAGCAGCATGAGCAATGGAGTAACTTGGTGAAGAACAAATTTATGCTTGATGGACATGCATTCAGTGTGACAAAGAGTATCTGTGAGTTCTAAACGAAATAAATGGAGTGAGCGCAGAGCCATTTGAGCAATGGAGTGAGTGCAGGGCAATTTGAGCAATGGAGTGAGCGCAGGGCAATTCGAGCTATGGAGTGAGCGCAGGGCAATTCGAGCTATGGAGTGAACGCAGGGCCATTTGAGCAATGGAGTGAGCGCAGGGCCATTTGAGTAATGGAGTGAGTGCAGGGCCATTTGAGAAATGGAGTGAGTGCAAGGCAATTTGAGCAATGGAGTGAGTGCAAGGCAATTTGAGCAATGGAGTGAGTGCAGGGCAATTTGAGCAATGGAAAGCCCGTGCGCACAGAAACCAGTAAGTTGAGAAGGAAGGTTAAGAAACAAGATAAAAGTTGAATATGTAAGTCAGAGGTACTAACAAAACAGGACAGCAGTGAACCGAAAAAAGATGGTCCTTAACAAAGAAAAAATAATTATTTCAACAAAAAGAAGGCCTACCGAACTCTTGGCTCGGGATCTCACATTTTCCCCTTGGCAGTGCTAACTCCCATAGATACAATAGGTGTATCCCCCGAGGGGACCACGCAATGGGACAACTTACAAAACAACCCAAAGATAGTGTCAGTGAAGAGGTCCTTCACTAATGGAATTATTTTGAAAACAACTAAAAAATTAGGTGCACAAAATAGCAATTGGACAATGGCACAAGTTGTCAAAATCAGGACATAACCAGCAATAGATTTGAAAAGAACTAAGCACAATGATGCCAGCAAGGGAGCAATTGAGTGTTAGAATGACTGGAGTGATCAGGGCATGATCAGTAATGCAATGCATCTGAAAATAACTAAGCAATGATGCCAGCAAGGGAGCAATTGAGTGGTGGCATGACTAGAGTGATCAGGGCATGATCTACTCACCAGGAAATTCGTTTACTTCCCGGGAAGCTGCACATGAAACACAGCTGAAGTTGGTCAGACATCAAGAGGTAAAGATTTAATGAGAACTGCTCTAGAAAAGACAGAAATTGTAGTAGAATCTCAGTTGAATTGTGCTTGATTGTGTGAATTTTGGTATCGTAGAGATAGGATTTACTGTAGCATCCCACTTTGAATTGTGCAAGATTGCAAGTTTACTGTAGAGACAGAATTTGTTGTAGCATCCAATTGAATTGTGTAGGATTGAGACTTATTGCAATTTTGAGAAAGAATCTGCTGTAACATCCCAACTAATTCTTTTGAATGCTAGTTTTTGAGAGTAGACATTCCGTCTTTGGCTGAAACACAAATTGTGAAGTACAAGTGGAACGCTTCAAATTTATTAGTCCTACTTCCATAGAACTTTAGTATTTTAGTACATGAATGCCTGAAATTTAACCGAAGGTAATTTCATAGCCTCATATCAAAATATCACCATCACACTTTAGCACCTGACCTCGTTTCACTGATCAGGTATAAATTTTAGCTCCAAGTAAGTGAATTTGCAAGGTTAATATTAATGAACATATAGCAGGCCAAGTTTCAAAATGTTCTCTTTAGTAAATATTTTGTATTCTCTGTATTGCACCACACATAAATCATTTGATCATAACGCATTGAGCTTTTAACAGCAACACAATAAAACTAACTAAGCAACACACACCAAACTTTCCCCATAAAAATTCATCTGTAGAATCCTCCATAAAATCAATCATAAAAATCTGCACCATAAATTCCACGCAAGAGAAAATTTCACGAGGATCTACAGCACAAAGTTTCAGACAAAATGGAGTCTCATCTGGACCAATTTTTCAAAGCTCAGGAGGCGACTCTGAGCCAAAGACACCTGAATAAACTAGAGCGAGGGACAGAACAGAGAAGGCTAGGAAGGCATTTTGAAACCCACCAATAACTTAAGCCCACAACAGATAATCACTTCCCTAGCTTTGAATCAGCTACACACAAAATAAAAACCAATTCTCAAATAGGCTGAGGTATAAATTTACTACAAAAATAGCACGTGTAGTATTGCCTCTAACTCTTACAAAACTGGTAAAGCCACAGCAACTCTTAAAAGTAAACGATGCCCTTGCAAAATATAAGCATTCTGGTGAATGTTGAGTTCACACACATTACAGCCATCCTCTACACCCCTCACTTCAACTTCATATTCTAATTTCCGTTCAACTTCATGTCATAATTTCTCAGTTCACCTTAATATTTCCTTTTCAACCTCACGTTATTTCTTACTTAGTCTAACATTGTTTTCTATTCAGCACCATATTATTGCTTATTCAACCTCATTTTATTGCTTCCTATTAAACTTCATAAATCATAGATAATACCCCCTAAGCAACTTCAGGTTATTATTTCCACTCTACTTCATATTAATTAGAGCATTCACACTGTCTATTCAAGTGCATATTATTTTCCATCTACCCTCATAATATTACTTCCTATGGAGCTTTATATTATCATTTCCTAGTTATCTCATTATTTTCATTTCCCAGTCAACTTATTATTATTACTTCATTCAATTTCATATCATTTCTTATTCACCTTCATATCATTTCTTATTCACCTTCATATCATTTCTTATTCACCTTCATATCATTTCTTATTCACCTTCATATCATTTCTTATTCACCTTCATATCATTTCTTATTCACCTTCATATCATTTCTTGTTCACCTTCATATCATTTCTTATTCAACTTCATATCATTTCCTATTCAACTTCATATCATTTCTTATTCAACTTCATATCATTTCCTATTCAACTTCATATCATTTCTTATTCAACTTCATATCATTTCCTATTTAACTTCATATCATTTCTTATTCAACTTCATATCATTTCCTATTCAACTTCATATCAATTCCTATTCGTATTATTTCCTATTCAATTTCATATTATTTCCTATTAAACTCAATTTTATTTTCCATTCAACGTGTTATTTCACATTGAACATACCTCATATTTAACATCACAGTATTTCCTATTAAATTTCATAACATTATTTCTTCCTCAACTTCATAATACGAGTATTATTTCCTATTCAGCCTTGTGAAATTTATTGTACAATTAATGTTTACTAAATGCAAGCCTGAGGAACGTCAAGTGTTCGAATCTGTGTCATCTTGCTTTGTGTCTCCTATGTGAATATCACTCCAACGTAAGATTCATCACCTTCATCACTTTGCCATGAGTACTCTTTTTTAATAACTTTGAAATTATCAAGAAAATTTCTTTTGGAGATTCAATTTGAATTAAATTCATAAGTAAACATGATAAAATTGAATAAAGAGCACTAAAAAAACCACTATAAATAACAAAGCTTGACATATAATTTTGGCATTTTGGTGATCACTTAGGCTGGTGCGCACTTAGAGTAAGTTCAAAATTCAACTAAAAAAACAAAGCATCTCCTGCAACAAAGTTTAGGATTTCAAATCAAAGATCCAGATCGGCATCACACGGCATAATGGTTGGAGTAGAATACATTGTATACATTGATTGTATACATAACAGCAACTATGAAAGGCTTGTTATGCTAAGTCAATTATTATAAAACGGAATATAAAATTGTACTCCAACCTACTTTCTTGACAACGTTAATCAGTTTTAATCATTTTTTTCCACGTTAGCAATTTACTTTTTCACGTCATACATCGACACATTTCTACAATGAGTAGCTGGATGACGTTTACCTTGAACATCTAAAAAATGCTTACATATATAGAGAAATGTTTCGAGACGGCGCAGTTCAGCAACACGCGGTGTGCAAAATTCGCAATCAAAATAGTAACGCCCCAAAAGCTATTGCTTCAAGCATGCACCATTTCGAGTACTCTTAACCAAACTCTTATTGCTAACTTGAAGACTGATACAAATAAGGTACGAATGCCTAAAGCAATGCAATATGTTATCAATATAGCTAACACCTTTGTGGTGCTCTCACAAACTGAAGTGCCTCTATCAAGGCCAAATAACAACGTAAGAATAGAACAAGGCTACAGAAACGAGCGAAGTGACCCAATCTCAAAATGCTACCTCCGTTCTGTATCCTGAGACATCAATCAGACCAAGGCATTAGATTAGGAGTGAAAGACGAAGTGGTAATCACATTCACAGTCAACAATTTCAACGTTCAAGCAACAGCTCAATCATTTCCACACAACAACATACAACTTCATTCAGACGTGAGGCCAGCAGTGCCAAAACTTAAGAAGCAACAGCACTTAAACTTGAAAGTGAGGACCGACAGCGTCGGGGCCTTTGTAACGGCCTATAATTCCCTCGGCAAGACTCACAATTTTCACGCAAGAATTCAGCGCCTGTGTACCAGACTTGTCAGCAGCACTTACGATGGAGGAAGCAGTCGTACTTGTAGCAGCGTCTGCAGAAGAGGGTGTGAAAACTGTGCATTGACTGCTCTGGCGCGACACTGAGGGCGCCTTCGCTGTCTATGTTAGCTGTGCACTCTGGAGGCACGGCTGTGGGGTCCACCAACTCCATGTACCTGACAACCAAAATGCATTACATCAAGATCGCTCATAAGCAAACCTGCCAACCAAAATGCATTACACATCAATGAATCACCAAGATCACCCACCAGCGACATAGGTCCTAAAGGTTGTGGCCTAGAAACGCTGACAATTGGTAGATTAAGATATCGGCATTTCCCTTCAAAATCATCCATAGCCTCCTCCATATGTGTGAGAAATAATTAATATAGCAACCTAAATATTATTGGTCCGTTAGGCTGTCGTCTTTTCGGATAAAAGGCAGTGGTTTTATGATAAAGGTGGGCAAATGATAGATCAGGATATCGGCATTTGCCTTGAACCTCTATACCTACAGCCACCTCAATACCTGAAAATTAATGGTGAACATGGTAATTTCTGACAGCAATTTTTTTCTTGTTCTCCAATCACTGGCATACATATTTACTAGCAACAACACCTTGAAATATTTTAATGAGTCAAAAAATTACTTAAAGCAGTTACAGTAAGACTTCAGTGAGTTGATAAATCATTCAATGAATGATAACTGCCTTGTAGGTACATCAAGTTTGTGCATATATGTATTTGTATTGAAAAACATGACCACTTTAAGATACCTACTATTATCGTGTTCCTAATTGAACTGATAGACAATGCAATCTAACGTAGCACACTTCAGTATTACAATTTAATTTCATGAAGTCAATAGCATTTCATTAACAATGCCAAGGATAACTAAATTTATTTAATGCACATGAAAGCAGAAAATTAGTGATGCCCCCAACAATCTACAGGTCATCTTATTTTCAGAGTCTAGCAAGAGAAAACCCGTCAAGACAGGTTTCCTGGCTGAGGTTAACATAAAAGGCATGATTTTTTTTTTAATTGTTCATTCGACCACATTTAGATGCAATATGTGGCAAATTTGGTTGTACAAACAAAATTACAGAATTGAGACTACTGCGCAGCTTTTCCATAGAGAAGATACACAACCATCTATGTAGTACTAGGTTGCTAACACGGTAATTTACACTACCTGTTCAATTTATTTCCCACTATGCTAAAAACAACACACTACGGCTAGTCGTCTAACTTGCTACTTTCCTGTGAGGTCGTCTGTCTATTAATAGCCGTTTTGATAATAGCCGTAAATGATAAACCGTTTTTAGCACAAACACTGAATTTCTTCATCTCTTTTTAGCCTTGCTGCGATCATTGATCATGTAATGAAAATGTCAAAGGCTAAGTTCTGCCAATGAATTTTCATTTATCAGATATGAAATGGTCATTGATCATCTGCTGCAAATTTGAAATTTAAAACTCAGCCAATAATTTCTCAACCTTCAGCCATGCAACAGCCATTTATAATGTGCTGCAAATTTGAAAGTCAGACACTGCCCATGAATTCTCAATCTTCAATCATGCAGCAGTCATTCATCATGTGCTGCAAATTTAAAAGTTAGACACTGCCAATGAATTCTCAATCTTCAACCATGCAGCAGTCATTCATCATGTGCTGCAAATTTAAAAGTTAGACACTGCCAATGAATTCTCAATCTTCAACCATGCAGCGGTCATTCATCATGTGCCACAAATTCAAAAGTTAAAACTCTGCCAACGAATTATCCATCTTCAGCCATGCAACAGTCATTGATCATTTGCTGTAAATGCAGAGGTCGAGCCACGCCAGTGAAAGCCCACGCACTTTTCTCGCAGCTCATCTGCCGTTCCCTTGTCAGGGAAGAGTGCAGCAATGCCCTGGAAGATCTGGAAGCAAGGGAACTCGGAACAGCTTCGTGTCCCCACAGCCTGCAACACAAAATACATTTTCAGGAGCGTAATCACCGAGGTTTGCTACAGATTTGGCATCCACCAGTTTTTTCTGAACCTCCATGATCGTTGTAATTCACCATTTGGACCTCAGGTTAGATTAAATGTTAGTTTAAGCCTCCCTAACCTCCACAAAAGCGTTCCAAAGAGAGAAAGGAGGAAAGCACCATTTAGGATAGCACAATGGGAATGCGGAATCTATGCACAAGGTGTGTTCCTGTTCAAGATTCTCAGTGCATAGAAACTGTAAGTTAAGAAGGATGGCTCTACAGCAAAATATAAGTTGAAAAAGAAAGTAAGAGGTACTGAAAAACAGGACAGCAGTGAACCAAAAAAAAAATTATCCTTAACAGAACACAAAACATTTTATTTCAACAAAAGGATGACCTACTTTACTCATATTTCGGGACCTCACATTTACTCTTGAGAGTACTAATTTCCATAGATACAATAGTTGTATCTCCCTGACGAGCACGTTTGTAACACCATCATGTACATTCATCAATAAAAGTAGCCTATACACAGAAGTCCAACAAATGTAATGGGACACAATAATGTACACGATATTGTTTTCCAACAAATGAATACAGATCAAAGATGCACACCAACATCATGATAGAGAAATTTCAAAATGAAACAGGAGCGCATCAAGTTTTATCACAAGCAAATCTGAAGCCTCGAAGTTGAGATGTGAAGTTCTTTCTAGTGCTTAACTAGAACGAATTTCACTAGTGCTAAGCACAAGTGCTATACCAGGCATTCCAGGCGTAAAAATCTCTCGCTCAAATTAAATACAGAAAAATTTCAACCCAAAAAATCTCATTCAAAGTTTCTTTGCCAAATTAAAGATACAGAAAATCCCTAGCAAGTAAATGCAAAACCGAGCATTTGAGGTAGATGAGGTCTTGGGTTCAACCGAGAGAACTGATTGATTAAAAGAAAGTTTTAGCTTCCCTTTACCACGACAAAGATGTTCAAGGAGAAGAAGGAGGAAGGCACCATTTAGTATGGAATTAAGGGAACACAGAATCTATGGACAAGGTGCATAGAAACAGTAAGCTAAGAAAGAAGTTCATGAAACAAGAAAAAACTGAAGAAGAAAGTAGTAGGTGCTGAAAAACAGGACAGAAGTGAACCGAAAAAAGATGGTCCATAACAAAACAAAAACCTATCCTATTTCAACAAAAAGAAGACCTACCTAAGTCTCAACTCGGGCCCTAACACATTTTCCCCCTGAGAGTGCTAATTCCCATAGCTACAATAGTTGTCTCCCCCTGAGGGATTCATTCGAGAGAAACGGACAAGAAAATGGGCACCTCCAACGCCTTAGAGTCGGGCCCTTCTTCCTCTCCTTCAGGAACATCATCATCTTCTATGTCCTCATCATCATCCACGTCGTCTTCAGGCAGAGATGCGTCTTTGGAGCGAGCCTTCTCTTTGCTGCTGCTATTGTTGTTGTTGTTTGTTTTACCTCCACCAGCCTTCTCCTCCTCGTCTCTTTTCTGCACATAAATAATCCATTAACACTTTGACCGCAATTCGTTAAACGAAAGTTTAGTTTCCACCGAAATATGAAGCAAATTGTTTTAAGCAATTTTGGAAATAGGAAAAATTAACTGGATCATGCTTTTATTTAGCTTTAATTAAGCATTGAAGAAAGTTGAGTTTGGGACAACTGGTCGGTTAAAAGCATTATGAAAATCCACTCCGTGGCCACAGGTGGCGCACGTTGCTGTCAGTGTTAAAACATGAAAAGCTCAAGGTTGCTTCCGATGGAATTTCCCCAGAACAGGTTCTCATGCAGAAAAACGTGCTTCAATTGAGCAGAAAATTGGTTCTTGAGAGAAATTCTCACAAACATTTGAGACAAAATTTTTTAATTGAATACAATGTGAGAGAAACCTTGCTTCTTTAGTGAAAATCTCTACGCATCAATTGTTCTATTAAAGCTTATTTCCCAGTATTTACAGAACTAGCTATAAATATGTAGAACGACAAAATAAATGCACATTAAACCAATGAATAACCAAGGAAATAAATCCTTTTTTCAATTTACTCATTTCTACTTGAGCTGAACTACAACACACACCAAAGCAGGTTATATAAGACAGACCAAACTCCCTCCTTGAAACACTTGCCTGATAAGACAGCAAGCACTTGACAAGCTCGACAAAGATCTCATCATCAATGAAGCCAGTCTCCGTATCACCGTGGACTTTGCCATCATAGTTTCTGATGAGCTCTTCAATGAACTTGCCATCGTGGTCCAGCACCTCATCCCCCATGTAGGGAATGTTGTGCAGCACCGTCTCGTCTTCCACCTGCACAGAAACAAGTACTGTTTAAACACATTTTTGGAAGTGTTGATAACACTTCCTTTGTGTTAACATAGTGTTAATGCTAGAAAAACGTTGTGGATTACATTAGATTAGATTAAAGGTTAGTTTAAGTCTCCCTAACCTCTACAAAAAAAGCGTATCAAAGAAAGGAGGAAGGCACCATTTAGTATGGAGATAAGAGAATGGGGAATTTATGCAGAAGGGGCAAAGAAACAGTAAGTTGAGAAAGAAATTATGAAACAAGATGAAAGATGAAGAAGAAAGTAGTAGGTGCTGAAAAACAGGACAGCAATGAGCCAAAAAAGGTGGTCCTTAACTTAGTAAAAAATATCTTATTTCAACAAAAAGAAGGCCTACCTCTCAGCTCGGGCCCTCACACATTTTCCCCCTGGGAAGGCTAATTCCCACAGATACAATGATTGTATCCCCCTGAGGAAGAAAACGTCGTGTTGATGCCACAAAAACGTCGTGTTGATGCTAGAGAAAGATTGTGATAGTGCTAGAAAAAATTGTGTTCATACTAAGAAAACATTGCGTTAATACTAGAGGAACATTGTGGTAATACCAGAGATATTACCAAAAAGATTAGATGGTAATTAGATTAGACGGTGTTCCAAAAAGATTAGATGGTAAGATAGTTGAAAGACCCTCTGACTACAAGAGAGGAAGGCATCATTTACTATGGAATAATGGGAATGGGAAATCTGTGCACAAGAAGTGTCCACACACCCTGTGCATAGGAACAAGATTGAAAGAAGTTTATGAAACAAGACAAAAGCTGAAGAAAGTTATAAGTACTAAAAAAACAGCAAGGAACCGACAAAAAAAGGTGGTCTATTACAAAATAAAAAATATTCTACTTCAACAGAAATAAGGCCTACCTAACCTTCAACTCAGAACCTCACATCTTCCCAAAGGAGCACCTATTCCTATAGATACAATAACTGTATACCCCTGAGAGACAATTGCTAGAAACCTTGTCCTCTGTTCAAGATATTCAGTAAAGCAAACTCTCCTCATTTGAGCTTATAATGCTTATAGAAGCAAAAAATTTGTTTGAATAAACATGCGCATCACCAATGAATTTCAGATATTAACATATGCTATGAGACATTAGACACCTCGTTTATACATTGTGCTACAACGTAAGCCTCTCAAATTTATAAATCTGTCACAAGGAAAGGTTGAAGTGAGTTAACAGATGAAATAAAAAATGAACACAAACTTAGAGAGAAGATTAGATTATATTCAATTATGTTATTGTAAGCCCTCCTATCCGCAAAAAAATAGAGCATTTTGAAGAGAGGAAGGAGGATGGCACCATTTAGTACGAAAATAAGGGAATGCAGAATCCATGCAGAAGGGGCATAGAAACAAGAATTTGAGAAAGAAATTCATATAACAAGAACAAAGTTGAAGAAAGTAGTAGGTGCTGAAAAACAGGACAGCAGTGAACTGAAAAAAGTGGTCCTTAACATTACAAAAACATTTTATTTCAATAAAAAGAAGGCCTACCTAACTCTCAGCTCAGGCCCTCACACACTTTCCCCCTTGACTTAGAGAAAACCTAGAACCAGGCAGGCAGAAACAAACCTTTTCATTGCAAACACAATGCACACACCCATTTTGGCAACGATAGAGAAGGTAATAATCTTTCAAACCAGACTATCTTCACTCTTGATATACAAGTGACTTATGTTCATAAGTGTGAACTTATGTCTAAGTATTCATATACATTCTTAGGTGTATGCAGAAACTAAGGTTGCTGCCACAATGAAATCAAGCATGTAGTAACAAACAAAATTTAAATCAATTTGTATTCTACAACAACCTCAGCTGAGTTACGTCAAACATCCCTAGTGTTAAAAACTTCTTCAAATTGTGTACAGCTCGCATTTCTTCACAATGTATTCAGATGAAATAATATATGTCAAAAAAACTTAATGTCAGTTCACCGAGAACCAAGAGTGAATGCAATAAGAAACTTAGAAGAATTTGGCAGTCAGAACTTATTTGGAAGTGCTATGAGAGTGTAAATTATTAAAATAAAAAATATTTCCAACAGGATGTATAGGTATAAGAATGTTGATGCTTCTGTACACAACATAAAATTCAGATGTCACGAGTGACAGTTGCAGTAATGAGAACTTCATGAAGTAAATTTAGGGAAGTTTGAGTGGGAAAGATTTGTGGAAGTTTCACAATTGGGATAGTGATTTCAAGGAAGAAAACAAGGTTGCCATGATTAACACTTCGACTGCGACGTGCGCCACTGGTGGTACATGGAGGTAATTTTCATAACGCTGCTGACCGACCAGTAGTCGCAAACTCAATTTTCACAAATATTTAATCAAAGCTAGATGAAGGTAGGATCCAGTTCATACTTGATATTTTCCAAATAGCTTACTACAATTGACTTTAAATTTGATTTTGGTGTTGAGCTTAACATTTAGTTGCCACAGTCAAAGTGTTACAGTGTTATCTTGAGATGCCAAATAAAAATGAATGTTGCTTTCGGGTATGACAATCTTTAATTAGTTACACAGTCCTTGTCTTCACTCAAGTTCAGGAGTCCAGCCAGAATGAGGGAGAGCGACTGATCACCTAACATGACACAATTTGGGGGTTTGTTTGTTTACAGGTGCACTTTGCATTCCTATACCAAAGGTTCACCAAGTACTAGCCTCATTTGACCATTTTAAAAACGCAACTTATGTGATATATATTGACACTTCAACTTAAAGCCTGAAGAAATGGCAACGAATGAAAGAACTCACAAATCTTCCAAGAACACTTGAGACTAAAACACAAACAATGCCATCAGCACTGCAAAAAAATGAAAGAGTATCCCTGAGCTGCAATCTAAGTCAGAGCCACAGCTGTCAGGCATCAACCTGTATGTAATGGAATCTCAAATTAGAGATTGAGACTTGCAAGTTCAGACTGTGAAGCCAAAGCTATTTCTACAAAGCTACACACATAACGTAACCCTTCATCCCAAAATGTAACTCAGAAAATTTTCCAATTTTCTGAATTTCCAACAGCAATGAGAACTAGAGATAATAGAGTCAAAGATGGAAAATTGAAGAAAGAGTGTAAGCCTAAATGCAAAATTAATAAAAATTAACATTTTCATTGCTTTATGCAAGCATTTTTTTCAATTAACACATCACTAATGTCACCTTGAACGGTAGTTGTAAACGGTGATACATTAATGTACTCATGCATAGCATTAGCATTAAAAGTGAGTTTCACATCAATGAATTCATACTTAGTTTTCAACAGCTAAGGAATGATTGAATAACAGGCACATGAAGTACCATTGCAAAGAGAAACAAATGTTATAATTTGTAGTGAAACTTTTATTCTCCTGTCCCATTAAGTTCTACTCCAAGAGGAAATAATCGCAGCAACATGCAGTGAAGTTTAAACTAACACACTATGAAGATTTGCTGTAAAGGTAATAAAAGGGTACCCATACATAGTTTAGTTTTAAATATCACACACCATGAAATTTTGCTGCAAGGGGGCCCAGGTGTACATTGTGGGCAGAGGGTTGACAGCCACCATAGTGCGTATGGGCACAACAAGCGTCTCTCCAAATGAAGTTGACACGTGAGTCTTGCGCAGGACTGCTCCATGTGCCGGTGCCTCGACTCCACACACCCACACTGGTGCCACGGATGGCAACCCTGCAGAAAAAAAAAGTCAATCTTGGAGGACAAAGAAGACTAAGCAAAAAAAATCAATGGCAGTGCTCAAAAACTTGGTTTTAAAATTACCATATGAAAGAATAGCTAAGCAATTTTAGCAAGTTGTATTTATCCATCTGAAATACACATCAGGAGGTTAAAAGACAATGCAACTTACTTCTATAATATACAGATTAGTTGATCATACCATTCTGTGCTTCCTGATCACTAGAAAGTCAAAGACTATGGTAGCTTGAGGGGTCAACCCAGTGATTTTTTATTTGCAACCCATTGTTCTGAAATTTGCCCATTATACGTAATTTAAAAAAGAAACAAATATTTACTCGTGTGACTTTTTTGATTTTGTACTTAGTTTTTGAGAAAATGGGAAACATTTTTTTATAGATTTTTTTAACATTTCATGCATTTCACAAAAGAAGTCAATGAGGTTTCATGCCAGAAAAAAAAGTTTTGGATCATTTGGAGTCATTAATAAAATCATCTGAAAAAAGTAGTAAGACCAAGTAAATCATACTTGTTTCTGATAATAAGCTTTGAATGAATCAAGGATGGTAGCTAATCAGAGGCACGGTTACCAGATAGGTTTTTCTCTGGTCAAAATTACCAGAATACAATTTATTTTACACAAATTTGTCCTTAACACTTTGACTGTGACTACTAAATATTAAGTTCAACACCAAGCTCATATTTAATGTTAATTGTAGTAAGCCATTCGGAAAATATCAAACATGAACTTGATCGTGCCTTCATTGAGCTTTGATTAAATATTTATGAAAATTGAGTTTACGACTACTGGCCAGGCAGCAGCATTATGAAAATTACCTCCATGTACCACCGGTGGTGCATGTTGCAGTCAAAGTGTTAAGCCACATTCGTATTATGATACATGTTAAGTAGGTAATATATATATATGTATGCCAGCAGAAAAGCGCGCGAAATAACAGCCGAGCGTGGCTGCGGACCAAGAGAGGGTATAGGTATGTGCCTTACCTCAGGAGAAGGGAGGAGTATGTATAGGGGCTAGGAGCTGTATTGAAAGCTAGTGCGTAAAACTGCATACATAGTAAGACGAGGACTAAACAGATGCGTAGCATAGAAAAATAGAGTGTTAAATTTCATTCTCTTCGAGTAAAGGAAACAAGGGACTTTGGGGTTCTAAAAAGTTTTTGAGAGGGCCGAGTGTAGTAATACTAGATCGAAGTGAGGGACACGTAGGCACAAAGGGGTGACGCTCAAGAACGAGCCAATAGGAGAAGCCGATTTTTCGCGGGGCCCCACACAACCACCGTGCGCGTCAGGAATGGGTTGACCTATATAAGGATTGCGAAGTATGAGCCGGTTTTTATTTCCTTGGTGCCGTGCGAGATGTAGGGTCCAGAGAGCTACAAGGGGAGGTGAGAAAGACTTTGTGTGTTAGGAAGTGAAATATCAAATCAATCAGAAAACCAATTTGTTCTTTGTGTTTTATTCAAGTGTTGTTCTCAAACAAGGCATTTTGATTTTCATTTCTTAATCTGGGGTAAAACGGGGTTATTTCTCATTTGGAATTCAGGTTAAGTGGGATTTTTTTTTGATTAACGCACAGTAAATTGTAAATAGTGAGAGCGTTGTTGATCATTCTAATGCTGAACTTTTGAAGTAATATGAACTTGTGTTTTTCATTATGCATTCAGATAAAAATAATTTTGTTCGGTAGGAATCTAGTGGGGAATCTCGTGAAATTTTAAGGGGTCTATTAACCACCAATTACAGGGAATGAAGGCTTAAGGGGACAAAGTACTTTATATGCTCCTTGTTCTCAGGGTGGGAAGGTTCAACGAAATGCAGCTTGAGGCTGTCTCGCAGTGGTACAAGATGGTGCAGACCAAACTGAGGCATCATTGCCTGGCCATCTACCCAGCTACATCAGAAAAGTGAAAAAGGCGGCTAAGCGTAGCAAGGTTTACAGGCACCAAGAGATTCTTGCAATCCCGTGCTTAGTGCTTATTCGCTCGCGCCAATATCGCCTGGAATTGTGTAGGATGCGTTTCTGGCTATAGTGCATTGGTTGTGTTTGCGTGCAGAGTGGCGCGCGAAGTGTTTCCGCTAGGATTGGGTTTCGTAAATCTTTTTATGCTTGTTTAGGATGTTTCAGGCCTTTCTTGTGTTCATTTGCTTCTTAAAAAAAAAATAAATTAATCATAAATGCTTAAGTAGTTGTTTCATTTTCCCGTGTTGACCTGAGGTACTGGAGTGGGTGAGCAGATCGGTAGCTACTCAGTCTCTATTTTCCACCTGTTTTATCATTCCTCCTTCTGTGTTTCTTCCGCTCTGAATTTTCCTTTTTCCCTCCAACTATGAGGTTTAAATCCCTCACTACAAATGCGGGGGGAAGGGAAAGGCGCCTGACGCCACCCCATCCCCTTCGTACCGTGACATTCGGAGTGTTTTTGTTACATGTTCTTTATTAGCATTGAAATTTGAGAATTAGGCCAGGAATAGAGCTAAATAAGACAACAAAGCTACAACAAGGAATGAGTGTACTTCACTACGCTTAAACTTACGTGTGTAGGCATTCATGCCATGTAGAATTAGATCACTCACCATGAATAGAAGATAAGCTAACACCAGCATTAGCTTCAAGTCTAGTTAGAACATCTGTGGAGAAGAGAATGAACTGATCATCAAAATATAAACATGATAGAAAATTTGAAGACCAATCACACTACAAAATTTGAAGAATAATTTTAAACAAGAAGAAATTTCTAGGTAAAACATCTATTTAATAGTACCCTATAAATTGATGTTACCAATGTTTTTCCCATTTATAAAAACTGTTAAGTAATTTTTCTCAGCAAGATAAAACCATTTGAGAAAATAAAAGAGAATACTGGATGCTGTAGTTGAGTTAGAAAGCAATAAAAGGTGTGGAATGCATAGCCAATTTCCTAATTAGGAACAAAAATTTTCACAACACTAATTTGAATTAAATTTTAAAAATGAAAAATGAATTATGATAATTTCAGTGAGAAGAATATTAGGGCACTTCAACTTTGAATAAATGACAAAAAGTAATTTGGCATTTTAGTTTAATAAAAATTAAAACTCCAACATAACACTTTTTCACTGCAAAAATGTAAAGTGAAAGTGCAAAAATTTCTCTTTAGTGTGAGAAAACATTTGGATGACAGCAAATTGTCACTAAACAGCCTCAAGGCAAAAACTTTTTGGCATTTTTAAACAAAGCAAGCAAGTTTCAAACTTCTTGAAGGATTAGTAATCATCCGTCTCATTTGTTCATACAGCAAGTGAACCCTTGGTAATTTCACTCACTTGAACATGGGAAACCAATGAGTCCTATTTTTTATATTATAGAAGTGAAATGCTTTTTCAAGCATTTAAAAATGGTCTACCCAAAATTACTGAAACATGAGCCCCCTCATGTAAACTGAACCATTCCAAGGAACTGTTTTGTACAGTGAGCTGAACAAATGCAAAACTCATAATGGAAGAGATGCTCAATAGAAAAATTTTTGCTCTGTACTCAAATTAAACTAGGAAGAGAAGCTCAACAGACTAAGTTTTGCTCAGCACTTCAATTATACTATCAATAATTTTCCCTAGAATAGTGAATCTATATGTAGTTGAATGAAATAGAACAGACTCATAGAACACTTGAAATGAAGTAGACAGACTAGTACTTCCTGTGAAAACAGTGCTGCATATTTGTGATGGTGAAACCAAAAGAAAAAATACACTCTGCAGATAAAAATTAGCTCTACTCGTTACACTCATTAGTGACAATTGTTTCTTGGATATGCGTAATCAACATGCACAAACTTTGTGAGTAATCAATTTGAAAAAACTTATAACTTTGATTTACAACAAATGAACATTTGATGTTATAGTGGTTGTATTTTCAACTAACCAAACCAATATTTTGTTTATATACTAAAATGACATACTAAATTTTAAATAATATACTCACACAAATAAAATGTGCATGTAATATGACTTTAAAATATACATAAAGCAAAACTAAAATGAACATTTCAATATATAAAACATACCACAAACAATGGTTGCTTAGATATTTTCAGGCAAGGTAAAATGAAGTTGATAAAAATTGTCAAAAACTTCTAATCAAATGAGGTAAAATTAAAATTACACAGCAGTACTTCAATTCATGCTTGCATATTGAAAATTGAAAGTAAAAAATTACCAATTATTTGAAATACACCATGCATAAGGCTACATGAAATACTGCATATTCATAGCAGTTGGTGAGATTAGAATTCTTAATTTTGTTTAACTCTAACTAGGCTACAGAACACTTACCCTCAAGTTTGGTTCTGTTGCTGTTCCACGCATCTCGGATCTCGTCTGCTCTCTTAAACCTCTTTAGTGATCGTAATCGTAAATATTCAAGCTTGATGCGCTTCTTCCATATAGCAGAGACTCTGCTTCTTTTAACCATTGCTTTGAGCCTTAAGGATAGCGAAACAGAATAAAAATATCAAATATCTGCGAATTAAAATATTTAAACGTTAGAAGTTATGCAGGAGTAGAATATCAATATGAAATATGGTTTTCAATATCATACCTAAAATACTGGAAGCTTTTAACGTAGAACACTTGAAAAAAACAATAAATTAACATATGTACATTGACCTTAAAACAATGTATCTCTTGACAGCCTGTGCCATGTCTGTTTTGTTAAAAGAAATACAGGAGGCAAATTAATTTAGCAGCTCCCATGTTTCAATCCAACTTGATTCCAATACTGTGAAGTAAAACATTTTAACCACTAGTGATTTTTCAACTTGAACATTTTCAGAAAATCTACTAGTCTAGAAAGACATATTTTTAATCACTTTTGCAAAATTAATTAGCAGCTAGGAACATCATGAATCCCGTGGCAAAGCAGCACAGACCACTCAACAATAATCAGCCTGACAATTTAAAGTTACTACCGCCTTGAAACACATGCACAGCTAATCTTTTTTTTTCATTGTCAACAATAAAAACATTCCAGATAGAAGGTGTGTACAATAGTTATCATATCC
Source organism: Platorchestia sp. MABIK (assembly GCA_014220935.1). Lineage (NCBI taxonomy): Eukaryota > Metazoa > Arthropoda > Malacostraca > Amphipoda > Talitridae > Platorchestia > Platorchestia sp. MABIK. Next base: position 21,688 of record JACJUY010001392.1, on the reverse strand, counting down.
CTAATGTTGAACAATTCAAAATTACAATCTGAACTTTTTGGCACCTAAAAGTTAAAATACATCTCTAAATTAATGAAAAATATTCTGCTGAACATTTGCCATTAATATAGAAACAAACAGTACCATCACACCTGACTACTCATGTGTCAAATTATATCTATCCTGATTTGTCAAACATATAAAAACCGTAGACTCTTGAAAAATTTCAAAAACATTACCTAACCTATACCAACCTAATTTAACCTATTCTCACCTATTCTATCCCAATATAATGTCAAACCTATCAATGCATATTAAAACAAACTTGTAATTTAACACTCGGGAATTCAACCTTCAAGGCAATCTATTCACACCTCAAATAGATTGCATTTCTTCCATTCTTGGTCTATCTCAAAGTCTTCTTTGTCTCCCTCTGGCAAATTCTCTCCTCCGCTCCATTGTGAAGAGCAAACACTGTATGTCGCTTTATATGACTCCTTATACTTAGTACCTTTGTAGACACCACACTGTGAGTTACAAAGCCTTCACAATAATGAGGAGTGCTACACACAAACTTAGTTTTAAAGGTACTAATATATAGACCAACAGGACCCATGGAAATTCCACGGACAATGCCATTGTTAAGTTAGATGGACCCAGTCATCAGTGCCTTACAAATTCAAACATAACCTATTCTAATCTAACCATCCCAACATATTCTAACCTATCCCATTCTAACCAAACCATTCCTGATATGTCAAACCTAAAAAAAACAGACCAACGATAAAATTCCGTCAACATTACCTCATCTATCTTAACCTAACCTAACATATCTTAATCTATCCTATCCTTACCTAATATATCCTAACCTAACTAAACCAATGTCATCATTCAGCTAGGTGGATCCATGAAAAATTAGGTCAATATTACATTACCAATTCTAACACAACATATTCTAACCTCACCTACCCTTACCTAACATATTCTAACCAATCCTACCCTAACCTCTAGTAACCAAACTGTTCCTAATAATGTCACACATATAAAAACCATGGACCCATGGTAAAATTCTGTCAACATATCTTAAACCTATCTTAACGTATCTTAAGCTATCCTAACCTAACACATCTTAAGCTATCCTAACCTAACACATCTTACCCTATCCTAACTTAACATATCTTGACCTATTCTATCCTAACCTACCTAATTTAACTTAACCAATGTCATCATTTGACTAGGTGGACCAGTAAAAAAAATTCAATCCACATTACCTATCCCAATGTAACATATTCTAACCTCACCTAACCTTAACCAACATATTCTAACCAATCCTACCCTAACCTATAGTAACCGAATCAATCCATTTAAGGAGGCTTGCTCCATCACCTCCTCAAAGGCCGTCGCCTCGAAGGCTTGCATTTGTCGCTTCCACCAAGGGGGTCCGCCCGCTACTGTTGGTGATAAAGGCGTCTGTGAGGCTTCGCAGGGGACGGGTCCTGGGAGGGGACGGGGCACCGAAGAGTACTTTCAGGGAATGACTGTTCACCTGATATGTCAAACATAACAAACCAAGGACCAGTGAAAAAATCCCATCAACATTATCTAAGCTATGGTAACCTAACCCTTTGCTGCTCCTCGGCAAAGACTTCTTTGCCAAATTAAATTTTTCACTGTTCCTGCTGTTTCTCATCCATATTCGCTGTTCCTCATCCATATTTAAATTTCTGCTGTTCCTCATCCATATTTTGCCTTCTTTGCTGAAATAAATTTCTCTGCCGCTGAAGGGACCAAGATCGCTGCTCCTCGGTACGCTTCATGTTGTACGTCCTTCATTGCAGCTCGCCTCACTTCCTAATGCTGCCTGTCCCTTTCAAGGATTTCCTGCCATTGTTCATTCATTATTCTCTGCCGGTAGAGTTGCATTCTATTGCAAGCAGCTTCTAATTTTTGCCCAACTGTATGATTCTAAGGTGCAATTATCACGTGAAAATGAAGAAAAAACGCCAATCCTATATAGACTTATGACAGATTTGCAGGTAACATACAGTCTTATGTCAAATATATTTCTTAACAATTAGGAGAAGTTGATATAAATTGCAAAAACAACAATGCATGTAAAGGCAATCTTTTAATGACACACTCAGGAATTCGGTATCCATGATACCGCAAACTCGGAAGAAAGCGTAACGGACATGTGGAAATTCCACGGACAATGCCATCATTAAGCTAGGTGGATCCATGAAAAAAATTCGGTCAACATCACCTTATCAATGCTAACCGAACCGATCCCGATAATATGTCACACATAAAAAAACATGGACCCGTGAGAAAATTCGGTCAACATTACCTAATAAATTCTAACATTAAATATATTCTAATCTAACCAATCCTGATAAAATGTCAAACATATCCATGCATGTGGAGGCGATCTTTCCATTAATTCAACACTTAAGAATTCGGTATCCATGATGCCGCAAACCCGGACGAGAGCGTAACGGACGGACTAAGGGAGGAACAAGTAGAATATTATTTAGATGTTTTGTATCACACTCTTAAGAATTGATAGAAAGAAATTAGGAATCTTTTCCAGATAAGCCCTGCCACTAATGCAAAACATAAGTTCACCCACTTGTAATTTTTGAAATAATGCACCTATTGACTTCAAATTACTCTCAAACTAAAGATTGACACATTCTTTCTATCCATACGGTAGACAGTACGGAAACAGTTTTCTGTGTACTACATAAAGTTTTGGATATACCTATCCAACTCTTATGCCGTCATAACACATAGTTTACCCACTTTTAAATTTGAAATAATTTACCTATCAACTTCAAATTACTCTCAAACAAAAGATTAAAACATTCTTTTGTTTGAGAGTAATTTGAAGTCAATAGGTGCATTATTTTGGAAGTTATAAGTGGATGAACTTATGTGTTGCATTAGTGGTGAGGCTTATTTGAAAAGATCCAAAGTTAGCGCTAGTGGTCTTGGTTTCAGTTCACCTGTAAATTGATACACTCATCTTTGCTGTACAAGTGCTTTATAGAAAGTCACTTTTAAAAAATTAGACATATCCAGAGCCATATTTACTCGAATCTGTATCGTGAATACCTTGTTCGGCAGGATATTGCATATTACAAAATACATACACAAACTCGTAGTTGCTTTCAGTAAGGCTGAATTTCTGTATCTAGGATATGACACAATGGACGAATGGCTATAACTACTTCTGTTGCGGCTCAAAAATATTGTATTCTAAGTGTTTACTACTGTCACAAGAAAAATAAGTTACCTTTGGAATAAGTTCAAGCATGGAAACTCCATTCAAACAAAAAAAATTGAATCAAGAGCAAAAAAGAAGAGCAAGAGAAAGATCATCTCAAGAACAGTAAGCTGTTGTAAGGCAGCAGAGGCAGGATCAGTATGCAAGTAGTTCACAAGAGCAACTAGAGGCCATGGTGTGAACAGGAGGATGATGACCAGTATTATGTTTGTAGAAGGAATCCCAGAATAGTAGCAGAAAAAAGAACAGCTGCTGAAACTTAGGCAAGAATATTTCATCAATTGTAATATATAATAAAACTCCAGATGTCCTCTCAAATCAATTTATAAATGAATTTATACATTTTTTGTGTGTAATTTCTCCTTTTTATACAATAGAAATCTCAAAGAACAATTTAAATTTATTGTTCTTTCTCTCTGTGATGCTCACAAGAATGCTTAATAACTGCATCTGTGATATGAGTTTTGCCAGTGCACAAGTTTAAAAATATTTTAATTGTGGGTACGATTAGGATGGATATGGTTTGTCATCCATATCTGCAAGATTTATTTATGAAAAATATTGAGTCCCATCATTGTTGATGGGTCAAATACACTAGTATTATAATTAAAACATAACTTCAACTCAAATCAAATTTTAAATTAATTGAGAATAGATGAGCTTATAAAATAAATGCCATGAATCATAAGTCATCTGCTTTCTATGCAGGAATAGAACTCCAGTGAAGCACAGTATTACAATCCCTTTACCACACTGTTTGCCACGATGCAAAGCCCATGACTGATGTAATTCACATATTGGACTTGAATGAGATGTTATACTGCAATTCTTCTTTCAGCATACTTTCCAACAATTTTGGTATCAATGTTTTATTTCACAGTATGATTAATAAGAAACCGTTACAGAAAATTAATATTTATAGTACACTAGTTTTCTCTTTCTTGGCCATAACAAAGGCAATCTCAAAAGAGCAAAGAATAAAAACTACTTTGTAAAAACTATTGAAAATGAGAAATTGAAGCATGAATCATATTCTCATGCAGAACATCCTGTGGGTAGAAACCAAAATTAGAAAAGAAGAATAATAGAAGATTAAGAAAAGATAGTGAAGAAGGCCTGAAGCTAAAAATCACTAAGTGGACATAAAAGATTAAATTTCTAAAGCTTATAAGTAGCTCAGATAACCCAACAGTATCTTTTGACATGATTCATGCTAAATTTCAACCTAAAAAAGCTTCATCATGATTTATAAACTTAAGTCCCACAGTACTAGAGCATGTTTAGGCTTTTAACAATCCATTCAACCTTTGAAATCCACTTAGGCATTTTTTCCTTCACTTTGGTCATATAATTTCACAACCTAAATCTTAAAAAACATTTGTGAAATAAATATTCCAATGACTAAAATTTTTCAAAACTTATTTTGTGATTCAAAACACTTCTGAATAATCTCCTCTTTTAGTATTACTTTCCTGTACAGTACTCTCAAGCCATCAGTTTTATGTTAGAAAACATTTAAGGATACCATATCCATAAATGGGAAACTTTTTTTCTATGGGACGTACGTCTATGAAAATTTGCAGACTACTAGATCTTCACATTTGTAACAACTTATCTTCTATAAAAAATTTTCATTGGGGGCATAGAAAAATAATTATTTATTATAATAAAAAAA
>JACJUY010001392.1:0-15926 GCA_014220935.1 Platorchestia sp. MABIK | reverse complement strand
CCCCCTTAAAATATCGTTTTCTCTGGTTTCCCATTTTCTTTTCAAGAAAATTGCTTTTTTTCATAGAGGATAAATGATTTCAAATTGCATTTCCTATCAGTGTACCAAATTTCATTGCTCTAGGTTCAAAAATAAAAGAAAAGGTCCCTAAGGGGGATCCTCTACCCCTCTTGGGGGGGCGCTAGCTCTGGGATATGTTCCTGATATTTCTACAGACATTTGGGGACATATCTCAAACTCTTTTAAAATAAAGAAAAACAGAATCGTGAGAATCTCATTTTGAGCCCAACTGCTACAGATATGGTAACCTTAATTTGGTGAATTTCTGGAGAATTCCACCAAATATTTCATTAGATTTCTTTTATTGTTTCCTTTATTGTGTCTTTTTATTGTGTTTTGCTTCGCGTTTTGCGTAGCATACCGTAAGATTTGTTGATATCTTGGCGTACATAAAAACTTCCGTATTCTAACAGCACAAACGCATCGCTTCAACATGTTGTGTGCCTGGGGGTTTGTATTTCACATGTGTCTGAGTTTGTGCTGATGTTGTGCTTAGCAAGGATTTTGTGTGTAAGTTTTTTTTTGGGTAGGCCTGGACAAGAGAGTCGGTGTTCTTGACCACATACAGCGAAAAATTTATGGCCAAGCAAACGGTCGTAGAAGCCTAGCCACAAGGGTTTGACAGTGATTCATGACCAACACTTGACACTGAGGGTCACCATAGCAACAATTTTTGGGGCAATGGTGACTCTCGGGAGACGGCCGGGATCACAGAAGGCTTGTTACAGCAGTTTAACAGCAAATAGAAAAAGACCAGCTCCAGGACCATCAATTAGAAAGGTGTAGGCAGGCACTCTTGAAGCCTCGGAGAAGTACGATTGGGCAAGTGTGAATAGAGGGCAGCCCTCAAGCATACTTAGATGTAGCCTATGGAATAGGTTCAGTCTTGCGCCGAGCACCGTCGGAGAGAGTATGTGTCACAAATAGGAGGTGGTGAAAATAAAGTTATACTGAAAAACACACTCTGAAAATATATGAAAACATATAGCATGCGTCGAAATGTTATTATACTTGTCAGAATTTAATTTAAATTTCTCTCTTTCCATTGCAGAGAAAAAGAAGTCTTACACAAAGACCTCCGTGGTTGAGACATTAAATCAGAAAAATAAAAGATCGAACGTCAATTGGACGGGTAAGAGAGACAGAGTTTCTTAGAAAAGGGTGCTTTTGAAATAAATGAAATAGAAAGTTGATGACATTCATTAAAGTAAAAACTAAATGTTGAAATGAGCACAATTTTTGCAAAGAAGTAATGGGTAAATTTTGCAATCTTTGCAGGAGGGCGGTTCTTTGCAGTTCTCCATAGAAAATCATCGCCTCTGGTTCCATTTCTACATAAGGGGAACCTACATGAAGCTGTGAATACAGTTTGAAAGACATTTGCTGATCTGTGAGTAGCTCAGAGGAATTGAACTTGAGCTGCACTTGAGAATGCACGTGCGAATTGAAACTATGACCATGTCCTGTGCTTTTGGAAACGTAATCATGAAATAGGTTGCATTTCATGTCCTGTGCTTTTGTTCAATTGATGCGTAAAGAGGATTGGCCAATCCATATTTTTAGGGTATTATTGTCATGAGGCTATTACGCTCGCATTATTGTTTGCAATTCTGTTAGTCGTGTTAGTATTTTGTAAAGGGTAGTTTGTTCATGGTATTATGTATTGCCGTGAGCATAAAATTTTTCCGATGACATCTGTAGTATTAATACCTCTACACGTAAAAGGCCTCCCATCAATTCAGACGCGCACAGAAAAACGCGCTGTGTAAGTAAGTCCCGGCAAATTGGCGAGTACTGCTATTATTTTAGTACATTCTGATTTTTAGTTCGTTATATCTTGATGCTTTATGTATTTTGATTTGCCTGTGTTTTGTGTATTTCATGGAGATATGCCAATTCCTCATTTCCAAGAACCCAGTCTCCTTGTTAATGTAAATTAATGAGGGGCAGGACCCATTTCTTGTGACATTTACATTTAGAAGAACATATAGCATTTTAACCTTTTAGTTTAAAATCCCTTATTATTTTTATAGAAATCCTGATCATTTTAATCTTTAGTAATTTCAAGCATATTTATTTGTCAGCAAACCACAACAATAACATTGAGTGGCTTACCACTTTTCTTCTGGTCAGTAACTTCTCAGATGTTTATCCTGAATTTTGAAAAATTTTAGGACTTAGAACATTTCAATTAAACACAATTCAAGCTATGTTGGCAAAATAGTCAGTTCATGTGTTCAGAAACTTGAGCCAAGTAAAGCCACTACACAAGTCACTGTCAGAAAGACGTAAGTTGTACCCTCTCAAAATCTTATTTCAATAAATTTTGTTTACTATACATATAATTTGCAGTATTGAATTAGATGCACATATTTTTACTTTAATACAAGTCACTGTTCCTGAGAATATTTTCTATACATTTTTTGCTGCATTGTATCATAGACAAGTATCTACTCAGTTTCTGAGGACACCACAAAACATTCTAGTAAATGATGTATGATGGTTTTACAATATCTGCAGACTTTCCACTCTGACAAGCATTCAACTTTATTAGTGCACAGTGTTGCTCAAGTTAGTCCACGGTATACTTGTCTACTCTACCGTTGTCACAGAACACAATTTCAATTTTCGCTAGCATAAATATTTACGCGATATCACGTCAAATTAAATAATTGTTTTAAACTCCAGCAAAATACAGCACTTGAACTCGTAAATAAATGGATGGATAGAAAGTGTCTACAATTGAAATGAATTTTGTACCGACGCTCTTTGCATCGATATCCTCCCAACAACAGTACAACACACGAGCTACCACACGCTAACTTGTTTTCTTCGGAAATTGAAAAGGGTTCTCACGAGTTCGTTTATGAAACTCTCGATGATCAGAAATAGAATGGCACTTACTAATTAAACTTGTAAAATTATAACATTTAATAGCTCAGAAATATTGTTTGATTTTCAAAAAATCATATTTTCAGTCATAAGCAATATTTGCGACGAATTGAAAATCTTGACCAAAAACACCTCACGTAACACAGAATTATGTTACCCTAAATTTGAAACATTCCTCCACTTACAAAAATTTGTTGCCCAAATGTTTGCTGCGAGCTGCATTTTCTTCAAAATCTTGCGACAATGGTGAACATTCAAGAACTGATAGAATCACCGATAGAATCTGGGAACATATCCGTCCGTATTATCCGATCAAATTGTTGATTGACGGTTAAAACGATCGAGGAAAATTTGAATTTGACCATCTCCGTAGACTTCTGATTCTGTAGCCATTCCCGCCTGTTTTTAAAGGTAAAGGTTTGTCTCAGCGTTTTCCATCTTCAATTAACCCTTTCTGTCTTTAATCTTTTGACTGAAAATCCCTCAAATACCCGAAAAAACAGGACTTTTAGTAAAACACTGTCTCAGTAGACCTGCTGATTTTTACTAAAGTTTCTACTGTACGGTACTCAAGCTAAGAGAAAAAACAGATAACTCAACGATGCTCAAAATTAGTGTTAATTTTTAGATCGATGATGAAAACAACATCACCGAAAAAGTACTGTTTAACTTATTGGCTTCATCAATATTTAACTTGCAGCACTGAGAGAGGATCTTACTACCACCTCTCCGGGTGTTGTTGTTTCAGGTTTATTGGAGCTTCGGAGACAGCCCCACGCCTTCAGGGACCTCTCCGAAAGCTCATCTATATCCGTGTTCTACATGTTGTCAGGTCCAACTCTGCGATGCCTGTGTCATTATTTAATTCACACAACTTGTACATTACTTATGTGCTAGTGTACACGGCTCGTCAAAAGGACGGGATTCAATGCTTTCCTTGAACAAATTTTCCAGGATGGACATGGCAAACGAATACAGTACAGGGTGGGACAGAAATAACTGACCGTTTTAATATGCTAATAAAAAGAAAACTATGAACGCTAGAAAGTTGAAACATGCTTTATATAAAAAATAACATTTTTATGGTTTATTTCGGAATGGAGCCAGATGGTATGGAGCTACAGCCCATACAACAAGAGAAACGATGACATGGTTGGGAGAGTGCTTTCCAAATCCTTTGATTTCACGATTTGGTAACATCCCTTGGCCTCCTCGTCCTCCAGATTTGTCCCCATGCGACTTCTTCTTGCGGGATTACCTTAAGTCACGAGTTTATGTAACAAATTTACATGAACAACATTTATTATGAAATAGCTCAACTCTCGCCTGATACACTAAGGAGCGTTATGGGAACGGCAAAGAAAAGAGCCATAATATGTCAAAACAGCCGTGGTAGTCATTTAAAAATTAGTGTCGTTAAATTTTAAATCGACGAAAAAAAAAGTATCACCGAAAAAACACTGTAAAACTCGAAAATGAAAATTGCCTCTAAATTGCCATGACAAGTTCGACAGCAAACTTAAAAGAAACACAAACCAACGCTGAAACCCTTCTGAGAAACTCTAAAACTGTAAAAGAAATAAGAGTAAATGTCACGTCTTTTCGCATCTCTGTCATAGGGCCTGCAACACTTCAGTATGAATTTCCCACCTACCTGAAATTTGATTTCCCTGAAATTTCTGTTAGAAAAATTGAAATTATCGCTTTTTTATGTTTGCTAAGTCATTCTAATACTGATCTTAATTATTTCTGTTGACTATATTGAGCAACACAGCCGTCAGCTCAGTGTAGCAGGACGAAGGTCGTTTTTATCATTAGTGTTATCTTCTCATCTTTATTTTCTATCTTCTGTTTTTATATTTACTATCCGTATGATGAACAAGCCCTGAAATACATTTTTGTGTGTACATCAGTTTACAGGTTTTTAGGTGTGAATGCTTTGCTGCGTTTTTTATAAATTAATTTTAGTTAACGATGTCTCAATATATCGCAGTTATTCACGATGGTGTTTCAATCGATTTCGGCTTAGCGTATTCGTGTCTATTTTACTTTCTTTTTTTCACTTATAGTGAAGGACTTCCGAGGCGTTCTCTAGTAGTATTTATAAGTTTTTATAATCATATTACCATGCGTTAAATGTCCCAGATAATATTATTTATTTGTATCTCTCATCGACATAATTAACCCCTGACAAGACATTAAGGATTGGTTCTGTTGTGTAGTTTCTTTTCAACACAACAAGAGGTTTATTTAGCTGTAGCTGCAAACTACAGTTTCAGTTGCTTTAGACTACTAAGGCAGGAGTTAGGAAACATTGGAAAACACGTATCAGTATACTGGGCGGCTGTTGATTACAGACTTCTTCTCAAAACAAGCCGTGGTAGGAAGTCAGGCAAGAGGCGCGTGACAATAACTTCTAGAGCTTCTACTCACAAAACCAGTGCCACATTATAACAACGCATATTTTAACATAAAACAGGTTCATACCATAGGTCCGGTCACGTTCTGTTCTCGATTCAGTCACGGTTCGTTCCCAGCCCTGGGCATTCACATGTTCGGTCTGGTCACCAACCGTTCTCGGTGCAGTCCCTTCCGTATCATCAGTGGCGAAGAATGTGTGACTTTTCTTCATCCGATTTAGCAGGGATAGCAATTGTGCTTGATGATGATGAAGAAGAAAGAAAGCAAAGAAGGAAGAGATTGTGGGTTCATACTATGCTAACAGATAGAAAGAGTGAAGGAGAGTTCCACATGTTATACCCTCATCTTATTGATGATGAAACTAAATTTTTCAAATATTTTCGAAAAAGCATTGGAACAAATAAAAAATTATATCAAAAATTTGAGATGACCTGAAAAAATAAAAATTTTCAAACAGAGAAGCAATCACTCCAAGAGAAAGATTGACTGTATTTCTAATGCAAAAAAAAGTGTAACTCAGATATTTCTTTGCTATTCAAGGATTAAGATTTTTATATGATGCACTGCTTCTACCTCAGCATCTGGAGTGTAGCAGAGGTTAGTTGCCACATTAATGCTAGCATTGGCCACTAACCTTTTCATGGGAAGATTTTTCTTGTGAAATTTCCCAGTTTTCACACTCAGGCAGGCGTAAAGGCTGATTGACCATTAACTATCGGGAAGCCTCCCCTCCCAAGTATAGACTTCAATAATCTCGCAGGCAACCCCATTCATATTCCGCTGACTGAGCTTTTCTCTTTCAGCACACCACAGCTGCATTGGGACTCGAACATCAGGACTTGACCGCTTTTGCGGTCAAGTGTTATTTGAGTAATGCCTTAAATGATTGAGAACTAAGTGGCCTCTAAAAGAATTGAAATAACTACACAAAACCTAAAAAAAATCTTTTTACATGTGCACTATTATTTTTTTTGCGGACAAATCATAATTATCCTGCTGGTTACTGTCCTGCAGGTTAGGCTACAGACTGACCGGACCCCGTTGTCGGTTCACACTGGCAGTGCCGGTCAGGTCTCGCTCCGTTCATGCCGCGGTCAAAATATCTTTTGACGGGATCGCAACCGGAGCGTGACTGGAACGGGACCTGACCGGCACTGCCAGTGTGAATGATTGCACTGAAATGCATTGAACAATATAGGACCGGATCGTGACTGGATCGAGAACGGCAACGTGACCGGACCTATGGTTTGAATCAGCCCTAAGCGTTTTAATCTTTTCCTTTTTTTGCGCACAGTAAGCACTGAACTTTCAAATCATAAAGAACTCTAAATTTCAGGAAATAAAATTATTATTATTATTACACTGGCTCACTGTTTAACCTACGTCTACGTGACAAAATTTTGTAAATTTCAAATTTGCTACTCAAATGCATTACCAAAATCCGACTACTGCAACGAAGAGAAACGCATTTTTTCATGTTGAAGAGAAAACCGATTGGATGTGATTCTCGAGATGTTTTTTTTGCTGTTGCTCTTAATGTAACTTGATTTCCTTTAAAATTATGTGAAAAAATCAGAAACTAGTTCATTTTACGTCTTTCGAAGTCTTTTATCCATTTACTTATTTTTTCAAATAATTTCTTTCGATTACAGTGAGCTCGACTGTCATTTGCTATGCAGTAAGAGGAATGTTGTTTTTTGTGTATATTATAATTTTTTTCTTACATTTTTTTTCAATACGTATATATTAATGTGTGTGCATGTGTGCGTGTGTGCATATATGTGGATATACGCACATACATGGATGTATCTGTATGTATGTAGGTACATGTATGTCTACATAAATATACATATGTTTCTATTTCTATTTTTATGCGTGAAAACAATCAGTAAGTAACTTTATTACACTTCCTAAATGATTAAAAAATAGACCAATCACTAACCCAGAGGGCGTTTCTGTGAATAGAAAAACTGAAAAACATAAACAGACAATTAAAATAATGCATAATTTGGGCATATGACTCATGAGGAAGTTATCGTCCCTGTCCGTACGTTGAACAAGCCATGAATTTCATTTTGCGATTGTTTGTTTACGTGTTTCTAGATGTGCGCGTTGTGTTGCGCGATATGTTTTTTTAAATTACTCTTTGACGATCCTGTTCTCACTACTTGCTAATCATTTCAGACGGTATTTCAGCATGCTTTGGTAAAGCAATTTTTGTCTTTTCTTATTTTGTTTCAATTATTAGTTAAGGAATTCCAAAGAATTCGCTAGTATTATTTAAACTATTTATTAATTATCAGCAATCTCTTTGTATATAAAATATCCAAGAGATGATATTTCGACTGTTACTCTCAATAACATAATTGGCCCCCGACATGGCTATAGTACGCCTCGTATGGTTGTCTATCAATTAAGGACCTTTATATTAAGAAATTTTTTAAAATCCAATGTGTTATGCATCTCATGTAATAACCGTTTTGGAAATGAACAGTTTTTCTTTCCTTCTTCTTTCCTTTCTTTTTCTTGAACTTTTGGTTTTTACGCTAAAAAATAAATACATGTATAGGTAGATATACATACACATATACATTTACATATACATATATATATGTATTTATATGTATGCGTGTGTACACATATACACACTCACATACATATATACGTATAAAAAGTAAATATGAGAAAAAATAATCAAGATAATAAAGAAAATAAACAATCTTTCCGCTACCTCGAAAGAACAGCTGTATTCCTCAGTGTAATCGAAAGAAATAACTAGAAAAACTAAATAAAAAGAAGAAAAGACTTCAAAAAACGTAAAAATAAGCTAGTTTCCAATTTTCTATCAGAATTTTAAGGGAAATCCAGTTATACTCTAAGAACAACTATAAAAAACATCTCGGGTTTCACGTCCTCTCGATATTCTCTTCAACATCATATACGGACATGGGTATATAGGATAAAGTGGCGATACTGTGATAGCCGGATTTCACTTGTGAGTAGCAAATATATACAAAGTTTTGTCATGTAGACGTAGATTAAACTGTGGGACACTATACTTATTTTATTTACAGAAATTTAGAATTATTTCTGATTTGGAGTTCAGTTTAACTGGTCGTTGAGAAAGAAAGAAAGAAAGAAAGAAAAAAAAAGAAAAAGAAAAAAACCCATATCCCCCCTCCCTCCCCACCCACCCTAAAAAAAATGATATATAAAAAGGAAATGTATTAGAGTACATTGGATTTTAAATATTTTCGGAATATAAAGGTCCTTACTTCATAAACAAACCAAACGATGACTACAATACCTAGTCAGGGGTTAATTAGGTCATTGAGAGAAACACAAAATAGATTTTAAGGGAAATTTTGTGCATAGATGACTGAAAACTTATAAGTAACACTAGAGAATGCCTTGGAAGTCATTCACTATAAGTGAAAAACGAACGAAGAAAAGACACGAAAACGCTCTACCGAAACCAACTGAAACACCGTTGTAAATGAATTCAAAGTATTGAGACAACGTTAGCCAAAAGTAATTTATAAAAAATCGGCACTCACATATAGAAACATCTAAGCAGACATACACACAAAAATGAATTTCAGAGCTATTTCGACGTACGGATGTTTAATGTAAATACAGAAAATAGAAAATAAAGATGAGAAAATAATAGTTATAATATTAACGACCTTCGTTCTGCTACATTGAGCAGACGGCTGTATTGCTCATTATAGTAGACAGAAATAATTAAGATAAAATTAAAATGACTTAGCGAACGTAAAAAATTAGTTTCTAATTTTCTAACAGAATTTTCAGGACAATCATATTACAATGTGAGAGCAACAACAAAAAACGTTTTGGATTTCTCATCCTCTCGGTATTCTCTTTACCAACACACGGACATGGAGACATGCAATAAAATAGAGACACGGTGATTGGTTAATATTACTTATGAGTAACAAATAGCCAGAAAATTTCTACACATAAACTACATACGAACCTAATTATGGTTTCATAATCCGCTGCACTACACAGGGTAAGTGTGAGGTTTTGCAGTGGAAATAGACAGAGTCAGCTAGAATAAGTATAGGCATTCCAACTTCGCGGAGTTTGACATGTATGTGTTGAGGTTATTAATTATAAAGGTTAGTAATTACTATAACCTCCCCAATAATGTTGACCTTGTCACTTGGTCTTCTACTTTATGATTGAATTGAGTTGCAATTGTATGATCTATTTCACTCAAACAGAGAAATCTGAAAGAATTGAAAGAAAGACGCATGGCTAAAAACATGTAAAGCATTTAGACACCTATGCTACCAGTATATGTTAGGGTATTATGAAAAGAACAGAAGCGTTATATCGAATTAAAGCATTCATGGAAACTTCTTATAAATACGGTACAAAGTAATAACAGAGAAAAATTTCGTATGTGCTGTTTTCTTCATTTTGTATTTAAAAATTTTATTAGATGCGAGGTACATTCCAATTTTTTAACTTTTCTTTGCTGAAAACCAACTCTGACATGCTCAAATACGAAAAATACGAATATTTTTCGGTTTAAGAACTAGGCAATTATTTTCCAGATCCGGAAGGACTTCTCACATGGCACACAATCCCATATTTTTCCTTGTATTTATTTTTAGCCTAGTAAATTAATTCATTTTTACGATGCAGAAATAGAGGTAGAAGCAAATGTCCAATTTTTTTCATCGAAATTCTAATCTGTCATTCGGTTTTGTTACAAAATTTTGTAACTCGGTGGAGACTCAGTGGAGATTAGCAGTGGAGACTCAGTGGAGATAAGCAGTGGAGACTCGGTGGTGATCTCAGCTCGACTCAGCATTTAGAGCAAAAAAAATTTTGAAGCAGTTGAAGGAAAAATTCCTTAGATGCTTGTCTGCTATGACACCGGATTGTTTCAGGTGCTACATGCGTCAGGTGCCAGTGTTGTCCAGGTGCCAGTGTTGTTCATGTGCCAGTTGCGTCAGGTGCCAGTGCTGTTCCTGTGCCAGTTGCGTCAGGTGCCAGTGCTGTTCAGGTGCTATTTGCTTCAGGAGCCAGTGCTGTTCAGGTGCTATATGCATCAGGTGCCAGTGCTGTTTAGGTGCTATATGCATCAGGTGCCAGTGCTGTTCAGGTGCCAGTTGCGTCAGGTGCCAGTGCTGTTCAGGTATCAGTTGCTTTAGGTGCCCGTAGAGTTCAGGTGCCAGTTGTGGCAGCTGTTTATGCTGAGGTGCCATTTAAGGTTGGCAGAATAGTGCTCTACTCCATTTTTTTCTGATAAATATCTTCGGGTCTAAACGATACGAATCCAAATGCCCTCTGGCGTCAGCTACAGTCAGTTGTTCGCTAGCACTCGTGATGTTGACGTCGTTGGTGCCAGTGGCCGCTGCATGCCGTACGTGGAGGGCGAGTGGTGTGTTGTTGCCGCATTTCCGCACGATGAGTTCCGCTAACTATTTGATTAACGACCCAAAGTATTCGTTCTTGAAGGAGTTGGGCCTTCAAGAAGAAAATAAAGGAGTTTATAATGGAAGTTGGTTCGGGAACGGCGAGGTAAGGACTTGCTCGATAAAATCACTATCTTCCAATTAAAACCGGTATGCCACTCATCCTCTATCGCTCAGCTACGAGTTACGTGTCATTTTATTTATTGTTTTATGTATGTGCCATAGCTTAACTAATTTTAACATTTTATCCATGTACGTTTTATTAGACGAATAATAGTTATTCCAGTGAAGAAACTTTTATTCGGCACTGTGTGCAGATGTATTTTCAACAGATATTTAAGCAGGTGTACATGAAACTGAATTTATTTACCTGCTTCTTCAGGTATTGGACAAGTTGCACTCCGTAGGGTGAAGATCACTCATTTAAATATTAGCAACTTTATAGTATAAGTACCGAACATGACCAAATGAATAAATTATGTTATGAATAAATTTAGTACTCTTGCTGCTTGCTTCAATTAAAACGCACGAAACTAAACATTGAAACTTTGTTTCTATTCAAAAGTAGAAAGAAACGTTGAAATATCGATTATCGTATTAAATTTTGCGTAATTCACACAAGTTTCACGCTCGATCGTGGGTTTCTTTCTGCAAGCGCCAGTAGAAAAAGTTAATTCGTTTAGGATATGAAGAATGTTTTTTATACATTTCAGGTGTGCCGTACATTTAAATCTACTCGCATGTATCCCGTTCAGAGCAAATCAGGGACTGCATTTTGAAGCATTTCACGTTGTCGTAGCGGTGCAACTGGCAATGAAAGTTCTCCTGTCGGTTTGGCTATCTTAATGTTGATTTAGCCCAAATCCGCAAATTTCAACTTTTCTAAACAGAAGTTTTACCATGAGGCAGCATTGCAAAGTTGCTAGATGCAATTTGCTCAAATTTCATCTAGAAATGACTGAAATTTGAAGATCTGGTAAAAAAAACAGCTCGTTGGATATTGAAAATGCTGCTACATAAAGAAATCTTATGACAAATGTCAGTAACCAACATTTTTGTCCCAGCCGATATTGCTCTATTTCAATCTTAAATTTCGTTATTTAATTATATATTACAAAAGCAGTATGGTTCTGTAGGCTTAGCCTAAATAGGCCTAAGCTAAATAGATCTACGCTAAATAGGCTTAGGTCTTTTTTTTTATTGGGGAGCATTTTTAAAGATCATTAATCAAATTGCAAAAACTCAAGCGAGCCAAATCTTGCATTCAATGTGTCAACATTGTTTTAGAAATTAATGTTTTTTTCTTCCTAATGTAAGATTAGTTGTTTCGTTATCATTAATCGATGTGGAACGCAAGAACTTTGATGCTCTGCGACTTCATTTAATTTCAATATATTTTACTTATGATAATCTGAAACATTTCCATTGTTTTGTTTCGGTTTGATAGTCTTTCTCTCTCAAGCGCATTTGATGTCATTCCGAGCTGTGAAGTTTCCGATTAACTTTGATGACGAGCTGGATTTCTGAGATTTACACATCGCAATATCTTCTATCCAATATCTTCTCATCAAGTAGTGATTGACAAGTCAGCAGATGAAAAATCTACCTTAAAAATTCCTGTCCTTTGCTCGGATGTTCAGGCGATCTTCAAAACTTGACGAGGAAATCACCTAGAAAAGTCTATCCCTTCTGCAGTTTTTAATAGAAGTCTCTCCTGCAATCAATTTTTCTTATAAGTTTAGATAGAAGACTTCTAAGAAATACGCTATGAAATCTTCCACTTTCTTGATGTGTATTAACTTAGCTTATTTTTGAAAATTACTTACTTAGCCTACATTTAGCCGTGCTTCTGAAGACGGAACACGTTCATATGTCGTAAAGTTACCACTATAAATAGATGTGCGGACTAGTGGAGACCACTTCTGAGTTCTGTATGCTTTTATAAGTCAAAGCGTAAGCCTAAACCGGTTCATTTATAAGCCTTCTGTGGTAGTTAGTTTTTCTAACCGGCTTTCCAAGGCCAGCCTCTGAGTGTGTTGCTGCCGAGCTCTGGAGGTATCGAACACAGGGCACTTCGCTAAGACGCGCCTTTGATTTCATTCTTTACTAGTGTACACGACTCTTCAAAAATGACGGGATTCAATAATTTCCTTCAATAAATCTTCCAAATATGGATGACACAAAAATATATCCATCCGCCGAATACCCGCGATTAAAATATTTTTGCACTTGTGCCCTGGTGAAACTCGGATCGCAGATACGGTCATTAAGCATCCATGAGCTTGAACGATATGCGGAAGAATCGGACACCAAACAAACAAAAATAATTAAATAAATAAATACACAAAGGAAATTACTTGGTAAGATACTCTCGATCTCAGTTTACGTATCTCAAGGGTTTTGTACGATTCGGTTTCCGTCAGACTTTTCATATGAATTTATCACGATGTCCCAGTTTTCTTGCTCTTCGATTTTCGTCAGTTTTTAATTGATTGAATGCAGAAAAGAGTTTTTATGATTAACCCACAGGGGAAAAAAATTGTTGATCACCGAATCATCAAGAAACCAGGGTGTACGAAAACAGTGGGCGCGGAAACAGAGTTTTCAACGTATTTAGTAAGAATATAACAATCGTCAGTTCCAATGTGATGTCATATATAGGCATACTTGGGCCAGGTGAATCTCCATTGGAATTGGAAACTACCTTCCAGCGTAAAAGTTTCGTTAACAATTAATTTTCAAGGTTTCAAATAGCATTTAAGTGAAGCAAATCCAATGCCCTAAGCTAACTCTTGAGCATTTAGTCATCATATGACTGATAAAAGTGCTGAAAAACCTCCCTTTTATAACTAGTATTCCACCATAGACACCACTCATGTAACTGATACCCTGTTAATGCAGCATTACTACGGAATGAATTTTTTTGAGAAAATCTTTCGCCTACCCTCCTAAAGTTGCGAAAAAACTCCTCGCATCTTACAAGAACACCATATTTCACAATTAATTATGATTAGACTGTGATAAAATTAGTAGTAAAGAATGAAATGATAGTAAAAGCGTTTCCATTGACATCCTAGGGACATAATGCAGGTTACCTTTTTATGCGTTCTTGAGATGTAATCCCACATACATCTGGGTGTGAAAAACACCTGTTTTGGTACGTAACGGTCAATGGTTCCAGACCCAACAGTGCGAGCCCGGTGTTTCTCACCGTTGGGAAAAGGAACAAGTTAGCCATAATTTCTCACTCGCCTCATTTGAATTGAAAAATATTCGAGTGGGAATTTATAAGACATTCGGAAAAAATGAACTCCTGATGTCTCAAATAAATGTACTCGCGTTTTGACTGCCCAGTACTCCTGTATTTTGTGGACGTTTGTTGACATGCATGCAAGTCTAATGAGTTATTTTATGTGGTCACTAGATTTAAGGAAGTTAAATGTCGTAAAAGAAAATTTAAATGCTCTTGAAACAAAACAAAAAATACACGAGTAATTGCCAGTATTTTTTTTGAGAAACCTCTGAATTTTTCGTTCTTTTACTAATGAAATTAGTTTTGGGTAAGGTTGTGACACCCGTGTGTCCTGTACATGGCATGTGCCAACTTTGTTCTTTCGGCAGTAGTCTTTTTTTCTATCAGCTTGTTACGTCCTTGAGTCTTTTACATTGTATGGGCCAATTTTATTTTTTCGGTAATAAACGTCTTTTTTGTCAGGTTGTGACGTCCGTGTGCCCTGTGCATGACGTCGTGTCAACTCCATTCTTCAGTAATGAATCACCTTTTTTGTACCAAGTTGTAACTTCTGTGTGCCCTGCGCATGACGCGTGTCAATTTCAATCTTCTGATAATAAATTTTTTTTTTGTCAGGTTGTGACGTCGGTATGCCCTGCCAACGCGCGCCCCATCGCCCGAGTGACGCAGGGCAGCCTGGCGGACTACGATGCAGCAGTCAACGCTGCGCAGGAGGCGTGGCAGGTCAATGTGGTTTCTATAAATGCTGAAATAAATTCCGAAGAATTTTGAAAAATATCTGTTATATCTTTCCAACTGAGCTTAGCCTAATCGATGTAACGTTACTTGTTTTGTCTTGAGTTAATCATCATTGATCTAACCCATTCTCTACCCTAAGTTATTCTTCTACAACCTAATGTATCCAACCCTAACCCATTCTTCCAGAACCTGATGGATCCAACCCTAACCCAATCTATACTACCCTAACCTAATCTATTCTACTCTACTCTAACTCAATCTATCCTATCCTAACTCAATCTATCCTATCCTAACTCAATCTATCCTATCCTAACCCAATCTATCCTACCCTAACCCAATCTATCCTACCCTAACCCAATCTATCCTACCCTAACCCAATCTATCCTACCCTAACCCAATCTATCCTACCCTAACCCAATCTATCCTACCCTAACCCAATCTATCGTACCCTAACCCAATCTATCGTACCCTAACCCAATCTATCCTACCCTAACCCAATCCATCCTACCCTAACCCAATCTATCCTACCCTAACCCAATCTATTCTACCCTAACCCAATCTATCCTACCCTAACCCAATCTATCCTACCCTAACCCAATCTATCCTACCCTAACCCAATCTATCCTACCCTAACCCATTGTTCCATAACTTGATGTATCCTACCCCCACCCATTCTAACGTCATAACCTAACCTATCCTCTTCTATTTTTAAGTTGACACTCAATTTTGCATTTCTTTCTTGGCATTGATTTCAAGCCAAAAAATTACCCTGCTCAGGAAAAGAGCGTCAATATTGGTCCGGTGTTTCCTAAACCGACAATAATGACAATTACGAGAATGAAGATTACTTATTGAAATAAATTGATATTCCGTACGATGCTAATAATTGATTATAAGAAATGATTATTCTTCCCCACGACAGTCGTGGGCGGATATGACGGCCCCGGCCCGTGGGGAAATCGTCCGGCAGATTGGGGAGGCGCTGCGGGCCAAGCTGGTGCCGCTGGGGAAACTCGTGTCCCTGGAGATGGGTGAGTGGGGAAGTGGGTCTGGGGGTGGGGGAGTGGGTTTAGAAGGGGGAGTGGGTTTAGAGGGGGGAGTGGGTCTAGAGG
>JACJUY010001391.1:102547-119272 GCA_014220935.1 Platorchestia sp. MABIK | reverse complement strand
GCAATAAATTGACTATAAGAAATACATTTATCAAAAAAAAATTTCAAAATAAAATACATTTTCCCCCATTGGAAATTGTGGTTGGCGAGTTTGGCTCTTAATTAACAAATAAATATAATGAAAATTTACACAGCCTAGTCATAATGAAGAGCTGTAGGCCATCGATCCGCAGATGTTGACTATTTTATTTATAACAATTGTGAAGGCCACCTACTGGACCAATCTTTTTATTTCAGTTGATTTTTTTTCATGTCGCTGGTGATGAGCAGAAGCTACGAAGGTTTAAAATGTTCATTTTTCTTTTTAGTGCGGGTATTGGCAGCCAGTGCTGACGGATGACAGAACGAAAGGTAAAAATACTGATTTTAGGGGGAAAAGGAGGGCAAAATGAAAAGATGAAAAACAGGAACTGTTATTAATAAGTGGATACAACGACAAGTCAAAGAACGTGCGGGAAATAAGATAGCATAAAAAGAACAGCATGAATAACTTGAACACAAACAAGATAAACAGGGTTTCACAACAAATACAGATTTATATGAAATCCAAAAATACTTAAAGGAAAAAGTTACAGGGCAATGTAAACCGTCTAGGATGGAAGCAGAATTGAGAACAAATTATACATAACATTTTCTCACAGGCTGGCACCAGCAAAATCTTTTGAGACCATGCTGAATCTAAATTTAATTGACCATTATGATGTTTTGTTCCAAATTTAAATCCAAACAGCCGTAGTTTGGTTAGGATATGTTAACTAATTTCCTTTTTAACGGGTAATATTTTCATGAGCTCGTCGTTTTTGAAGTTTAAATCATAGGTGTAGAAATTATTTAGGCGTGAAGACCTTCCACGACTCACATTGAGCCTATAACCCATGTAACGATTAATGCAATGATGAAAGTACATGCAACGATGTGAAAAATATTATTTTTTGACTGGTGATGATCAATTGGTCTTATGCAAGTCAGAGGTGTTTGATACTCTTGACGAAAAGCTGCAACGTTGGATGGAATGTTCGGGCATGTGAAGCCCTTTGGAGCAGAAGACTTTGTTACTCACTCGAACGATTTTCATTTTTCCGATAACTGTCAAACTATCGAGTCCAACATCGAGTCTGTAGCAGTGCGTGCTCCATGCTTTTGTGAAGTTTATGCATTTTGTGTTTATCGAGTACATGACCTTGCATAACGTAGTTTGTTTTAAAGAGGGAATTTATACCGGGTGTCTCACAAAAATGTCCCCGACTTTTTAATTGATTATTTCTCCGCTCTGAATTAACATATTTGAATTGTCTTTTTTTACAATGTAGTATATTTGGTTTCCTTTTCGATAAATTTAAGTTGTTGAAAATCGGTTTATAACCAGTTTTCAGTGATCGATTCACTTAAAGAGGTAGAAAAACTAATTGTTCAAAGGAAAAGTTTAGAAACAACACTGGTGTTCTTCATTTCTCAATACCTACTGTTAAAAATGATTTCACAATGATGTATCCTACATACCACCAAGTTTGTATCACCTCCATCATTAATAATTCTTCGACAACGAATGGAAGAAGTCTTTCAAAAACGGAAAAAAACGGTGAAATAATCCGCAAAATTCTTCGTTCAATGGTGGCTAGAAGTAAAACTAGTCTTGAGAGAAATGGAGGGTATGTCGAAGGATACTAAATTATTTTATTTATTTAAACCTTATTTAAGGTAATGATTTGTGACTCTCTTAAATTTTTGTTTGTTCGGTTGTATGGAGAGTACAAAATAAGGAAGAATTTCAATATTGTTTTGAAAACTTTTCCTTTGAACAATAGTTTTTCTGCCCCTTTCAGTAAATCTATCATTCTAATGTGCACCTTTTTCACTTCAAATTAATCCAAGTCAAGTTCAATTTAATCCAAGTCAAGTTCAATTTAATTCGACTCAAGTTCAATTTAATCCAAGTCAAGTTCAATTTAATCCGAGTCAAGTTCAATTTAACCCAAGTTAAGTTCAATTTAATTCGACTCAAGTTCAATTTAATCCAAGTCAAGTTCAATTTAATCCAAGTCAAGTTCAATTTAATCCAAGTCAAGTTCAAATTAATCCAAGTCAAATTCAAATTAATCCAAGTCAAGTTCAATTTAATCCAAGTCAAATTCAAATTAATAACAGTCATATTTTACACATATATAGATACCTGAATACAAATGCATTTTATGTGTGTAATGTTGTATTCCGTACTATCGGTTTTAAAAATAATTTTAAAATGCCTTTTTCAGTATCTTATGTACCGATTTCTCTAATATAGGAGTATAGAAGAAAAGTGTTTCTTATTGAATTTGAATCAGCGCTTCCCTCAAGATTGATCTCTACAACCAATCAACGCACTATTAAACAAGTGAAGTTGAACAAGAAAATATGCGCGCAAGAGTAAGAAGAGGAGTAGAGGAAAATACAAGAAAACACGAGAAGAAAAATGCAGAGTGATAGATGCTGCATTGAAAGATGAAGATTGGAGAGCAGTGGCAACATTTTTCTTGCTAATGCAGGAATGTATCTGTGTAGTAACGTACTCATATAAATTGTAATCTAACGGAATCGTACATTAGTACTCAGTGAATCGCATTTGTATATTTTTTTAAAGATTAAATATACACTTCGTCCGGTATTAATCTTTTGTATATGCATGTATATGATTTCATATGTATATATTTAAATATATATGTGATAAAATGGAATTTCACGCAAATAAATATCTACAGGAGTAAATAAATCCTCGAAACTATGTGTATGTGTAACAAAAAATTACATTTTGAACACAAATATTTGAATGTTTGCACACTGTCATTAATGTAGAATTTTAAAACAAATTCAATGAGGAGTAATGCGAAGTTTTATAATTGACTTGCATCTTTTACACCGCTCAAAGATCTGAATCACACTCTGCCTCCTGATACTGGATACTTACCACATTTTACGACAGCTTGTTTTTATATTGCAGAAATTTTATGTATTCCTTGCTGAAAGGAAAAACGTTTTTCTTGCTCATCACATCCAATAGATACACATTTAACACAAAAAAGCTCAAATTAACAAGTGATTTTGTCAATTTTTATCTCAACTTAGGGTTCGATTAATTTGAACTTGACTTGGATTAATTTGAACTTGACTTAGATTAAATTGAACTTGACTTGGATTAATTTGAACTTGACTTGGATTAATTTGAACTTGACTTGGATTAATTTGAACTTGACTTGGATTAAATTGAACTTGACTTGGATTAAATTGAACTTGACTTGGATTAAATTGAACTTGACTTGGATTAATTTGAAGTGAAAAAGGTGTGGTTATTAGGCGATTTTCAAAAACTTACATTATTCGAAAAGAAAACAAAATTTACTACATTGTGAAAAAAAACATTTAAAATATGTTTATTTAAAGTGGAAATATAATCAATTAAAAGTCAGGGACATTTTTGTGGGACACCCGGTATTTTGGGTTCATCCAGAGCTTGGTCAACTCTGCGATCAACACAGTCCTCAAAATTTACAGATAGTTTCATTACTCTTCATATGTTTCAGAGGCTGTTCTGACAGCTCAGAAAATCTTCAAACAAATCAGTTACTCTCCACACAGTCCAAATACTCTGTAGACGTTCCGATACGATGTTAATACTTTCAAAATTATTCAGGTAGTTCACAAACTCTCCAGAAAGTTCAGAAAAAATCTGCACCGTTCAGTTAACATACAAACTGTTTTGAGTCCAAAAACTTTCTAGACAGTTCAAGAATATTTTCGCTCATTCTCACACCATTTAAAGAGTACTGAAATCGTTCAGCTGACCAAAAAACTAGTCACAAGTGTCTCAAAAATGGTCACCGACCTGACGCACTTGCAGCAGCCGCTCCGTAGAGGCGGGAGACCGGCCTGTGACCGTGCCAAATCTGAGCAACAGGACTGACGCTTGGCCAACATCCGCCACATGGATTTGCGGAAATTGTGCGACATGAAGCAATAAATGATGGGGTTAATGCAGCAGTGTATGAACGGCAACATCTTCGACAGGTATGTGAACGACAGGAAAACTTGGTTGAAGATTTGCACGTTGAGCGATTTGCAGATTTTCACGATGAGGTTTGGACTCCAGCAGAGCACGAAGAGCACAACCACCACCACCAGCATCTTGATCACCTGGGAGTGAGACAGGGATTTCAGGTGAATTGTAACTCTATCTTTTTATTTAGATTTTCACTTCCACGTGGTGTTTAATTGAAAGGTATGGGCTACTCACTCTAAAGTTAAATCCTAGAGTTAATATTGCAAGAATAATTGTAGGTTATGAGAGATTAAGTAGCTTTTACGATGGTAATAGAAAAATTCTTGTACATGAGGTAATAGACAGCAAAATTAAAAAAGATTGATTTCCATGCCTATAAAGTGCTTCTTGAATTGCCAATCTTGTCATTTTTAAAGCAAAATGAGCTACCATTTTGTTTGATAATAATTATTGTATGACTTCATAAGTAGTCAAAAGCAAATAAAAACAATTTGAGAGTTGAAAATGAATTTAGGAGTATCATGATTTTGCACTTTTTGACATTCGCTCCCCACGTCAGAACTGAGAGTCGAGGAGTCCCACAGGGCCATGACAGGGACTTCTCAAGTTTAGGTTTTACGATACCAAGTTGAAAATAACTCAGCCTGTGAATTTAACCTGATTAACTTTTGAAGATGAAGAAACAAAAACCTTTTATTTAAAAAAAAACGTTGATGCATGAAATACGTTACAACTAATGTGTTTTAGAATATTTCTCAACATGGAATTCTAAAAATATCAAACAAACAATAGACAATGTTTTCTGATAGACAAAAGAAATGCCTGGGGCTGACTATGTAATCGGAAGAAACGAAGTAAAAAATCCATTCCCCAGGACATTTCACTCCAGACAAGAGGACTCAAAGCTTGAAAATAATAAAATGTTACAGCAATTTATCAGCAAAAATTTACAATAGTGAGTTTTTTAACATCTCATACAACATATTTAACGTGAAAAATGTTTCGAAATAGATTTCTGAAATAAGAAAGTTATTTGAAGTCTGTTTATCGGAGAACTTTTGGTTTGATAAATAGTGTATGGTTATCATGGGAAGTTAAATAAAGGGAAAAAAGAGGATGCATGTAGGATTTAATTATTTAAACAACTGCGTAGTACAGTACGTCTTTAAATTGGGGTTGTACTAATTGCAATTTCTCATTCAATGTTTGATTTGTGCTTTTATTAATTTTCTTTTCTAAGTTCACACCTTTTGTATCGTGCATTGGTTTGAAGTTAGCAAAAATGCACTCATCTGTTTATACTAACAGTGATTGCTGTATAGGCTATCTTATTGTTCATCAGAATTAAAAATTTGACACAAATACTTAAATTTCATTTTACTTTCTTCCCAGAAAATTCCCCTTTCCTAAGTTTCCTGAGCTGTCTTTGCGAATAATTCATCCACTTTCTTAACCAAGTCTGCTGCTTCCAATGAATTATCAGTCTACTTATTTCGTCAGCAATCAGTCCAATTTCTTGCTTTTATTAACTAAAAATTCTCACTTTCTACAGTGATAATATATTCACTTTCTCAAGACATCCATTCATCTTTTTTAAGAGAATCTTCTCTTTTATCCCTACATGTTTAATCATTTTCATTTCATCAAAAACTTATCTATTATATTCACTGTCCATATATTTCACTAAAACACTTTCATTTTGTTCTCCAGAAGCACATTCATGTCATCTATAAAATGCCCATCTATGATTTTACCGTCCATTTGCTACACCCAGAACCCACTCATTTTCCTCTCCAAAAGCACATTCAGGTCATCTATAAGGAACCCATCTATAATTTTACCGTCCATTTGCTACACCAAGAATACATCAAATTCCCCTCCAAATGCACATCCACGTTATTCATAAATCTATAAGATACCCTTCTATTATTTTACTATCCATTTGCTGTCCCAAGAGTACATCCCCTTAATATAAAAAGCGCATCCATGTTATGTATCAACCATTCATCCTCTTTTCCCTCCTATAGTTTCAACATTCTGGAACACTCAGTTGAATTTCTCAAAATTCAAGCGAGAACCAAAACCGAAGGCCAAGACAAGGCAGCTCTGAACACCGCACGTCGGCCTCATCAGCGACCGTGGTGTGGTCGCTCCTCCACGTCTAGACGCGAGCCTAATCTCATCAATTTGAAATTCCAATGAAAGTGGACGGGTTTGCCTTCAAGTCACTCGCATACATTCATAGTGATTACTCAAGGTATAGAAAAATGTTGAAAGCTTTTTTAAACTGAGCATTATATTCAGTGAAGTGTAAAGAAATGTGTTTTTTTGAGCGGACATAAAAAAATTCGCTAGTTTTTGTTGGTATGACTTCTGTGAAGAATATTGAAAATCAAGCAAGCAATGTTGTTAAATCATTTTTAGTGCTGAAAGAGAAAATCAATGTTTTATTGCATTCACTGCTTCAATTGCGCGAGAATATTTCTTAGTATGCTAAAAACACTCGAAAATCTATGATAAATAAATATTGAAACTTATTCATGAACACCGATCATGCTATACAATGAATTAAAAGTTATTTTCGCCGTGCCGAGGAAGTGTTTCTACACATTTTGAACAATTTTGGACTTGTTTTCACATATACATGTTGCTCAATCAACTGGGAAATTAGATTACTTAATAATCGTCATTATTTTACTTAAAAAAGAAGTTAACTCTGGTGGAATAGGCGCATTCTAATATGCTGTGTGTGTGTGAACATAACTGTCGGCTGACCTAAGTTTACCATAAGTGTATGTAAGAATCATACTACATTTACGATAATGTTGATTTTTTCCTTAGTTTGCTTCAAAACTCATTTCAAAATGAAGAATGTAGAATAAATGAATTAAAAATATTATCTAAGGGAAAAATGGACATCAAACCGAGATCACCAACCTGCTTTCTTGTTTTCTTGACATCCTCCCTTTTCGCCATGGGAGGCATCTTCCACTCCTCACGGCAGTGCGTGCTGCCCGTGACGGTCGATGCCCGACTTCGGCGATGACCGAACATCCCTCGGGGATTAGAATTTTTCTCTCTCAAATTCCCAACGTTCTCTTCAAAGGGAGCAGCCTTGTAGTTGAGTCCGCCATTATGGCTGGTTGAGCCAAAACTGTGTCGATTTCTCATACTAGCGCGGAGGCCTATGGGACTTTTCAGATTGTGGGGTGTGCCCACGCTCGGCCGAGGATTCCCGCCTGTTGCGTCTTCTTCCGCCACTTGAAAATCTTCTTTGGGTGAAAATATAACGGCTGAAGTGCTTTTACCCTTGCTGTTGTTTCTGGTGCCTGAGATTGTGTTAGATCTGCCGCAGGTCAAGGAGTTCATTCTCGGGAAAGATAGACCGCTCGTGCGAGTAGCTTGCGAAGTGTGTTCCGTCACGTCTGACATCGTGTCGTAATCAAGATAAAGCGGGAGTCCTGCTCCTGATGCCACTGGCGGCTTTTCCAAGCCAAAAGCTTTCGCTGAGTCTAGAGTTGCCGAGGAAGACTGAGGAATGTCGCAATCAAGACTCAGAATTGGGTGTCCTACAGTAAAGCCTGATTCTTGGACGTCGTCGTCAAATGGTCGCTTTTCAGCAAAGTCTTCCTGATCGCCGAATGGATCAGATATTGAGGGGAGCGGGGAACCCTGGTCGCAATTAGAATACGACTGAATACCCATAGCCGGGGATGATGGATTAAGAAGCCGTCGTGGGTTGCAAATTTTGGAATGACGAATTTTCAGGCGATATGTTTCACTGCCAGCTGAGCTGTTTTTTCAAAATAAAAAATCCAAAATTAATATCGCGCTATGTTAAAATGCACACGGAAATTTATTAAATTGCAATGTTTTATTCACCTTAAATCATTGATAATTTATGCGAGATATTTGTCATATTAATTTGGGCAAACCTAAGACGTTCATTCAGCTTCATACAAGTTAAGGGACAATAGTAGAGAGGAGTTTTTAGCGTAACCCAAAATTTCACGATCTAGCAACGACAGATACGCAGGTAGAAAGTTGCTTAAGTGTTGTTAGTGAAAAATCAAACATTTTTGCTGACGTTTGAAATTATGCAGATATTTTAAAACCGCAATTAAAAATTACCTACACCATTACTCAATTTAATCTGAACCATTTTCCTACGCAATGAAAAATTCCACAGAAGCAGAACTTTATTTGCACCGTGTAGTGGAAGTAAATATAAATAGTATTGCCTCAGTCGGGAATTTTCAGTCTGTCATATATTTTCACGCTAAAATCTACAGTTCTAATTCATAAGATCGTCGTCATTACGTTCAATAGTTACGTTACATTTTTTAGGAATTTTCTTGAGCTTCACCATTGTTTTATTTCACCTTCATTTACGATATCTCACTCGAAACTCATGTGTTTGTTACACCACGAATTTATGTATCATGAAACAGGGATGGTCAATACGTAGTTTATCTTCCGTCGGTTTCAATCGCTCTAACGCCGCACAAGCAAATTTATCTCTGACCTTCGAGGACCTTTGAATATTGTCTCATCAGGGAAACATGGTTCGTTTGAAGCGATGCGCCCACACGTATACTTTCCTCAGCTAGAACTGACGAAATATACTGCGTCTGCAATTTTAGTTCTCCAGATAAAATTGACGAATTGATTCAATTGATATGCAATGAAATGCATTTATATATATATCCTTTGTTAACTTTTATACATCGACAGCCAAAGTGACGTAAAATCCATTGAACAATTTTTTTCTGCTCTATGCATTTATCGTTGTGTTATGCATATTTATTCTGAATACGATAATGAAAGACTACCTTCATTGAAGTAATTCGAAGATAATCACTGTGTTTGTTTTGTCAAATTTTTTATCATGTATGCCGAATTTCATTTTTTAACTGCGCACTTGAAAAAAAATTGTAGCTCTTTTAAATGATTCTTAAAAATGAAAAGGCCTTTTAGCGTATTAAATAACCAGATTTTTGCATCTGAAAAGAAAAAGTGAAGCACTTTGGTCTTTCTTCTCACAAGGCAGCAAGGAAACAAACAAATGATTCCTCTGTCATATCCTAACTGATATGCAATAAATGAAAACTTAATTGAGGAAGGGGAAAAACAAGAGGATTTCACGAGACATCTCGCAACCCCTGTCCTAGTACATAGTTCATTGTTTTGAAATTAAAGTTAAAACCGAGAGATGGAAGGCCTCTCGTCTCACTCAGTTCCCGCAACAAAGTTAAAGGCTTACAACAAATTCCATGTCATTGTCCAAGGGTCCGTCATTAAGCTCCATAATCGCCTTGTGTCGTAGCTGCAAGGTCTTCTTGCTGCAAGGCACGGGAAACCGCGAAATTCGCAAATTCATCACAAGCGTGTCTTGTACGCAAATAATGAACTAATTCTTTTGATATTACGTCAATGTTGTATCATGGCTCCGTTAAGCAAAGTGTGTTGAGTATAAAAGGAACGAAATATAATGCGTCTCGAAACAAATAAATTTAAAACACGACGGAAATAATAATTTGCAATTCGTCTCTATCTAGGAACCTTTGCTGAAAAAATCACCGCGCGCAAGGAAAATTTTACTTTATTTATTTTAGGGACAAATTCTGCCCTAATTTTGAATGGCATCTATCAATTCAGGCCGTCACAGCGACTGCATCATCCTGCGAGCGAAATCTAGTTGGGCTTTTTGTATTTTTTTACGGACTGATTCAAGCAAACCACATGAGAGGGGAATTACTTCTCTGCCAATGGTTATTGCAGCTAAAGTAAACTTCTTGCTACAGCATCTATTTTCTACGTCAGGAAATGTTAAGTGAGTTGTCTTAATTTTTTAATTCAACCATACATTTAGTTCGTGTTCGTTATTAGAAAAGTTGCAATAGCGTAAACTCACCAACATTTTTATGCCACCAATAATTGTGTCAACACAGCGTGTTGGTAACGTATTGAAAGCATCAATGTATTTCAAATTTGAAACGCTGTTCAGTATCTCAGAACAAAGCGCTAGTTCCCACATTAAAGCTGACTAAGCTTCAAAATCACACGACTGATAACGCAAAGATTTTGATGTGACAGTGCTGGCAGATCCT
Source organism: Platorchestia sp. MABIK (assembly GCA_014220935.1). Taxonomy (NCBI): domain Eukaryota; kingdom Metazoa; phylum Arthropoda; class Malacostraca; order Amphipoda; family Talitridae; genus Platorchestia; species Platorchestia sp. MABIK. The sequence continues at coordinate 109,133 of JACJUY010001391.1, read as the reverse complement.
CTTTTTGAATTTCTGTTAGACTATTCACTGGTCCTTTGAAGGCTTCCGTGCGCATTAATGAGCTTGCACAGAGGAGAAATTTACCGCCAATTCTGACATTGAGGCAGAATACGGAAAAGCTGAAGCGAATAATTTTGCTGACAGTGCCATCCAATCCTGAATAGATTTTCTGATTTGCAAGTAGCCCACGGCTGCTTCAATTTCTGTGATCCTAAAGCTTTCATTTCGGCGCAACAGGCCTAATCTTTCTTCGACTTAGTTCAATAAAATTTCCTTTCTTTCCTGACCACGTTTCACTTACAGATCGTCAGAAAATAATTTTTCCAGCGTTGTGTAAAGAGAAGTGACAGTGGGTGAGTGCAGGAATCAACTTCCACTCCTCTCTACATCAACTCTCTCACTCTATGGCTATGATGTACGTAAGTATCTGATTTTTACATTACCTCTCATGGATAGAAGTATACAATCGAAGTTCAAGTTATACGACGTCGTTATGAGAACCTTCGTGCATGCCTTAAAAATTTCTCCTAGAGACTTAAAGGATACGATACCTGGTTCCAATTATGTGAAACTGATATCCGTATAAGTCGAGGTCTGCATTAGACGACATCGCATAAATCGAGGATCGAGTGCACTGGAACTGTCAGTGGCAGCCTCAATCAATATGAAACTGTTCTTCAAGGACTGACCAGTGACACGTGAGCCACCTGGTTCTCTGCTATGCTACCCTCGTAGTCTAAATCGAAACATGTTAGAGATTCTCAAACATACTGAAGTGTGCTGCTTGAGTCAAACAAAGAGAACTTACACAACGGTCTCACCTGCGGACGGAGTTGGTGAGAACTGATATGTTCTTGGTGCTCTTCCAAAGCTCCCTGATGACTGCAGTGTAGCAGCAGATCATCAGCAATGCTGGGATGACGAAGAGAGCCAGCACCTGGTACGCAACAAACCACACGTCGTGGTGCTCCTTGCAGTAAAACGCGATGACGTGTTCCGTGCAGTTGTCGTTGTGGTACACGATCGGCTCTTCTTCCTGGGGACACGTAACACATAGCATGATGTGTTTGTTGTAACCTTATCTTTCAACGCTTGATGCATATGCTGCAAGTCAAGTTACTCAAACCAAACCACAGTGATAAACTAGCATGTGCGTGCGCCATGCACCGTTGCTATGTTAGTACATGTGAACGCCTTGTGCTGCACATAGCTCAGCAAATGCTTTGTTATTACGATGTTTATTTGCAAATGGAGGGAATTCGCTGTTGTGTTTTTAGTGTTAATGGATCTTTCGATGGAAAATTTTTCATGTCTCGTTGTAAATCGCACATAAGTTAAAAGTGTTCAGTTTCATGTTTGAAATAATCACTCGGGTGGGAAATTAAATGGTTTGAGTACTTGATGCGTGTTTTACCGTTGACTTATAAACGTACAGATGAATTGGAGTGTTCTTAAGAGAGTGAAGGTAAGAATTTTGCCCAAAAGCGGCAGTATACGAAATAGAAAATGAAATACAGATAAAACAAATTCTGAGCATCTTGGAAGGCATCTGTTTATATTTCAACCTGATGGAGACGTTCAGTTTGCGTCGGGCCGCAGGAGATTCCCACAACAGTTTCCCGAGATTTCCCTAGAGCTTCTGCTGTTAATTTGCAGAACTCCTGTTCATCTCACGCTATGTCAAACTCAGGAAAATGGAACCACAAGGCAATCACAATTCAAACGAAAGCTGTTGCTCGGTATTTACGCTTTGGAATAAATACTTCGCTTCTAAAATGTAATAAGCGTCCATGAATAATAAAATTAAAACCTTCATGACTGTATTTAAGTGCTCCGGTTACACCACACCTTTTTCGCTTCAAATTAATCCAAGTCAAGTTCAACTAAACTCAAGTCAAGTTCAATTTAATCCAAGTCAAGTTCAAATTAATCCAAGTCAAGTTCAAGTTAATCCAAGTCAAATTCAAATTTATCCAGCCCTAAGTTGAGTTAAAAATTTATAAAATCACTCGTTAGTTTGAGAGTTTTTTGTGTTAAATATGTATCTGTTGGATGTGATGAGCGAGAAAACGTTTTTCCTTTCAGCAAGGAAAACATAAGATTTTTGCAACATAAGAACAAGCTGACGTAAAATGTGGTAGGGATCCAGCATCAGGAGGCAGAGTGTGATTCAGACCTTTGACCGGAGTAACAAGTAGAAGTCAATTATTAAAAAATCGTAAACTACACATGAATGTTGTTTTACAATTCTGTATTAATAGCAGTATGCATCCATTCAAATATTTATGCTCAAAGGTAATTTTATGTTACACATCCACGTAGTAGTATCGCGGATTTATTTACACTCATGTACAGATTTCCATGTGTGAAATTTCACTTTATCACATATGTATATTCAAATGTGCATGTCACTACAAAATATTTCCATTGGACGATATGTTGATTAATCCTTTAAAAGAAATTTGCAAATGCGATTCACTGAGTACTTATGTACGATACCATTTGATTACAATTTATATGAGTACATTACTACACAGATACAATCCTGCATTAGCAATAAAAATTGTGCCATCCCTTCAAATGAATAGGCCAAGGCAAATCTATCATCTCTGTCGATGAAACAAATTGTAACTTGTTTTTACAAAAATCGTTTGAACGAGCAAAAACAGGCTTCATTGATAATTTTTTTTCAATGTTAAATCTACATATCGTCCAATGGTAATCTTTTGTAGTAGCAAGCATAAATGATTTTGTAAATGTGATAAAGTGGAATTTCACGCACATAAATCTCTATATGGGTGGAAATAAATCCTCGATACTATTATGTGTATGTGTAACATAAAATTGCCTTTGAACATAAATACTTGAATAGATGCATACAGCCATTAATGTAGAATTGTAAAACAACTTTAATGTGTAGTTTAATACGAAGTTTTTATAATTGACTTGTATCTGTTACTCCGCTCAAAGATATGAATCACACTCTGCTTCCTGATGCTGGATACTTACCACATTTTACGACAGCTAGTTTTTATTATGGCAGAAATTTCATGTATTCCATGCTGAAAGGAAAAACGTTTTTCTTGCTCATCACATCCAATAGACACAAATTTAATACAAAAAATTCTCAAATTAACGAGTGATTAGGTCAATTCTTAACTCAACTTAGGGTTGGAATAATTTGAATTTGACTTGGATTAATTTGAACATGACTTGGATTTAGTTTTGATTAAATTGAATTTGACATGGATTAAATTTGAAGTGAGAAAGGTGTAGTTCACACCATTGTTCTGCGTGAAGAAGATCATCTGCACTGTTCGTGTGTCTTGTAATTCTTGCGTATGGATAAGGAGTTTGAATTTTTAACTACGTTATTTAATAACGTATTGGCCATTAAGTTTTGCATACGCCTGTTTCATTCACCACTAAGAGAGCGACGCACTCATGTTGGTTAAGTTTATTGTAGCAAAAGTATTAAGATTGAAACTCATAAAGAAAACACTGGCAGACATCGTTTGCTCTCAAAAATTCTTCTAGCACACACGGATTTTTCGTCGACGTTTAAAGTCACTCATAAAACTGATGTCGTGCATCAAAACCTCGGTGTTGTTATTGTGTTTTATTTTGTAAATGTAGTCAACCCTAGGTAGCTCTTTCAGTGAATCAGTTTTTATTTCTTTTTGAAATGAAACAAAACATCGAAAATCGTCAAAGAAATGACATCTTTAGACCACAGATCAATATTGATCCATTTATCATCATTATACAGGCACAATATATTAGTAAATTACGTTAGCTAACGTGTACAAATTTAGTTAAGAGGTCCACGAACTACATAGAATTGTGGAACCTGAAACTCAATTTACGACGTAGATACAACTTGGGAGCTGCAGATGTAGTTATCAAGTTTCTAGATATTCTTGACAGGTGCGCTGGAAATGCTGAAATTTCTCACAGTAGCATTACGAGAATAGCATACTACGCAGATAGCGACAGTCACAAGCAGAGCTGGTAGGGCAGGACCTGACAGAGACAAGCAAAGCTGACAGAATAAGGACTGACAGAAACAAGCAATGGAATTCTCCCCGCAGCAAACTGCCGCCGTCCAGATTGCAGCAGTTCATCATCTTTAAGGCTGTAATTGCTTACAATTTCGTCGACCTTCATTGACTTGACATTTAACTTGGGAAATTGTTATGCTTCACAATTTGAATTTAGTCGTCTGTCACGGACTATAATTGGAAATTTATTTGCGTCAGACGTCTGTACACTTAAGTTGGGAAAGCATTGCATGTATTCGAGGGTTAATCACGAGATACACTTACGGTTCTTTTCGCTTACATGTGCCCGTTGGACTACAAGCATAAACTCCACGTTACTCGTACTCTGTTTTCTTACAAAAAAATCGCATCATGTAGTTGATGTATGAGAAGATCTTGAGAAAAAAGGAGAAAATTACTGAGAAGTCGTGTAGCATGTTTGTAGTTCGTTAATTCTTTACCGCCCTCGCAAATTTCAAAATACACTGAAATAAACTGTTCCACTATATTTGATTTCTTACCGAATTTGTACTTTAAAGAGTTTTAATGTTCACTGCCGAGTGACAATTCCTGTGTAATTCTGATGCAGGCATTAAACTCATGCTAGTGCGTCTGATAACCAAGGCTACACTTACGGTACAGTGAGCGAAATAATCGCTAAGTGATAATAGAAATAAAGTCGAGCTCATTTATCTTACCTTTATAAGAGACTAATCGTTAAAGTTGTTTCATCATTTCACGATCGCATTTTTCGAATGTCTCAAATTTATCAACTTTAATCTATTGTATTTCTAAAGAAGTGAATGTTGTCGGTGCTCATTTCAACGAACTTTGCAGTCAAAAAATTGAGGCCTGGAATTGATTGACTGACGCGAGCGCTGTTCGTATTTTCCTGGCAATCTATCTCTAAATTCGAACAAAACTTCAAGAAAAGGACCTGGAATAAAAGTTCAGAGCTCTAACAAGCATATTCAAAGCCGAAATAATTTGCACCAGCTAAGGAATTTAGGTCGAGGTATTTTTCAACGAGATCATCATTTTTGATTATTTAGGAAAAATATTTCAGCCTCTGGCAAAGAAGGGATAAAATTTACATCTTGGAGGAGCATGTCATCAATGAAATTCTTTGCTGGAGTGCTTGCTTCTTCCGCATTCTTTGGCTGGAGCTGAAGACATTGTTTCACTAAAATGAACGACGTTCAAAGCTGATGTACCTGCGCTTCTGGAAACTAAATTTTAGAATTTCAGTCAGTCTCACGTTTACTAAGGATATTTAGGTTTCTTGATGCTCTCATGAATATAGGAAGCTGCCTCGAAACCTATATGTTGAACAAAATGAAAGGAGTTTTAATATGCATTTATTACCCAGTCTGACCTTTGCATCTGGATTTCGGCCATCTGCGCTGCCTAATTAAGTTAAGCTTCAGCAGAGGGCGGATAGAATTTCAAATGATGCAGCGAAAATAGTTAAACAGATTTATTAACGTATAACTAATAAGCTAGCTATCTGATATAAAACGAGTTACCATAATTTCATATTTTTTTTGTAAATTGAGTAAACTCTTTTAATAGCCTCAACAATATAAGTAGTCTGACTTTCAACGTAAACTTAAGGAATTTGAGGGAGAGGTATTTCTGGACCGTCATTGAAAAAGTTAGAGATAATTCATTTAAACAAATTTAATCGTAGTTTTCTCTCAATTTACTGTGATAGTATTGACGATGTTGTTTCTTTTGTTTCCACACACCAACGCTCGTTGAGTTTAGAGGCATGTTAAAAATCTGAGTCATATCGATGAAAAACGAGAAAAGTTTCACGTTTCATAGAAGGTAGAAACGCTTCGAAGTTCACAGAAAACGAGAAAAGTTTCAAAGTTCCCAGAAATGTCGTCAGGCTTAATACGATAGCTGGTCATTTCTGAAAGAAATCAACATTCATTGAGTAATATGGCAAGAACTTTTAGTAGTCTATTTCGCCCCTCATTTCGCTTAAATTAATGCGTTCAATGGAAATTTGTAACAAAAATTAGCTTAAGCATGGAAGACATGCAGCCGAATTACTTTTTTATCTCTACTCGTAAAAATCTTCAAATTTTCACTTCCGGATCTTAATTCAAAATTTCACATCCTGATATTTAAAAGGAGGTATTTACACAATTAGAATAAATGTATTGTTTTGACTGTCCCGTTAATTGCAGAAAATCTCCCCGAGCATCTCAGTAATATCGGGCTATCTCTTTGAACATCCAAGTTTTTTTAAGAAAGAAAAGAAAAAGAAAAAACAGTTTATTTCCAATATAGATGGTACAAAAGTACCATCATTGGTTTTTAAAAATCTTAAAGTTAATACACTCAGATGATACACACACGAGTATTGTAATACCCATGTCACTAGTCGAAAAATGATTGAGGGCAATGTATTCCTAATCTTGCTTAAACTACATTTGATGATACATGTAATGATAATTATGAGCGATAACACAACTTCATGACTTTTGACAGTTTACACATACATGACATGAAACTTCGCAATTCTTGACGCCAGG